>CM042563.1:9890983-10175983 GCA_023630585.1 Cranoglanis bouderius
AGATTGATAAATGAGCACCAATGGTACTAAAATGAAACAATGAAACATTGCTTGCCTGACATTATTTAAACTTCTCCCCAGTGTTATAAATTTGTAGGGAAAGATAGTAATGAAGAGAAAACGTGGCATGATGCTCGACAATACTGCATCTCTCAAGGAGGCAATTTAGTGTCCATTCGGAGTCAAGCAGAGCAAGGTACTCGTTGAACTACACTGCAAAATATTTCATAAATTTGTTTTTACCTCTACCATTGTCCTCTGGGTCAGTCCATTTCAAGTGGTCCAATAATTGTAAAGTTGGTTGCTTGACCGTTTTAAATTTAAATTTTCTTTTGAGTGATTTGTTCTATGTATTGCAAAACCACCAGTTTTTCATTTTTTATTTTACTTGGTTTAACCACGATGGCCATCTTTGTGTCATAGCACACAACAAATTTTGGTTATCCAGCTGTCTGTTTACAGAAATCTCAACATCTCGGATCAGGATGGTTATACAGTGGTATAGAAAAGAATCACCCGCCTTTAAAATAATCACATTTTGTTGCTTTTCAGCCTGAAATGAAGACGGACACAGTTTTTGTTTTATCCAGCTGTATTTACTTAAAATTAAAAAACAGAATCACTGAGTTGGAAAAAGGATCACCCCCCTCCTAAAAATGACCTGTAAACTCAATCAGGTATAGCTAATCACCTTCTCAATGGCACACAAAGCCATTTGACTTTCAACTGTGATCAGCTGTGGTCATTTTGATTAGCTCAGCATGAAACAGCTTTCCTGGAGCAGATCTATGAGATAAAGTCGTGGACAGGCACAAGTCAGGAGATGGATACAAAAAAAATCAAAGGCTTTATCAATGCCTAGAAGCACAGTGAAGTCTATTATTAAGAAGTGGAAGGTATTTGGTACAACACAGACCCTCCCCGGATCAGGACGTCGCTCCAAACTGGATGAAAGAGCCAGGAGGGAACTGGTCAGAGAGGCCAAGAGGCCTACAGCAACTCTGAAGCAGTTGCAGGAATTTATGACAAAGAGTGGTCATTGTGTGCATGTGTGCATCAAAAATTCTCCACAAATGTGGCTTATATGGGAGGGTTGCAAGAAAAAAGCCACTCCTCAAGAAGAGCCACATGCAGTCACAACTGAGCTTTGCCAAAACGCTCAATCATTTGGCCTCAACAACAAATGATATGTCAGGCGGAAATCCAATACAGCTCACCATCCAAATAACACCATTCCTACAGTAAAGCATGGCGGTGGTAATATCCTGTTATGGGGGTGTTTCTCTGCAGCAGGGACTGGAGCACTTGTCAGGATAGAAGGAAAATGGATGGGGCAAAATACCGTCAAATTCTTGAGGAAAATCTGCTGCCCTCTGCCAGAAAGTTGTCAATGGGAAGAATGTTTACCTTCCAACATGACAATGACCCAAAGCACACAGCAAAACTGACCACACAGCGGTTGAAGGGGAAAAAGGTGAATGTCCTTGCATGGCCTAGTCAGAGCCCAGACTTAAACCCCATTGAAAATCTGTGGAATGACTTGAAGACTGCAGTCCACAAACGGTCACCATCAAATTTAACTGAACTTGAGCAGTTCTGCAAAGAAGAGTGGGCAAATATTGCAAAGTCTAGATGTGCAAAGTTAGTAGAGACATATCCCAACAGACTAAAGGCTGTAATTAAAGCAAAAGGTGATTCAACAAAATGGGGGGTGATCCTTTTTCCAACTCAGTGATTCTGTTCTTTAATATATATATCTATATTTTTTCTGACATGTTGGTGTTATATCTTTCACTTGGATGTTATAAGTTGCACTGAGTAAATACAGCTGGATAAAACAAAAACTGTGTCCATCTTCATTTCAGTCTGCAAACCAACAAAATGTGATTATTTTAAAGGGGGGTGATTCTTTTCTATACCCACTGTATACATTCTTGTACCTTGTTTTTTTATGTATATATATATATATATATATATATATATATATATATATATATATATATATATATATATATATATATATATATATATATATATATATATATAAACAAGTGGTTTTGCAATACCAATACATACAGGTAATCATTAAAAAAAAACCAAAAAATCAGGAAAATGAAAAATGGTTGAGCAACCTGTATTGGACCACTTGAGATGGAATGACCCCTCTATAACCTTTGTAATAGTAAAATAAATTTGTGCTGAGAAATTGAACCATAAGTCTGGTTTATTGTCTCTTTTTCTTCTCAGCATTTCTCACCACTATGATGCTCAGTGCACGTGATGACGTGTGGATTGGCTTGAATGATATCAACTGGGAGATGCGCTTCTTTTGGACAGATGGGAAAGGTGTCAGGTTCACCAACTGGGCCAAAGGTTATCCAGTGTCAGTTCCAGATGGACGCCGAGTATATGGAGTAGATGCAAGTGCCCTTTCTCTATTATATACATAATCATTTTGGCCTAATCACACACACTTGTTAATTATTATTATTGCTACTTAGTAAAAGCAATGCTCTTTCTTATGTATCTTTACCCACATGCTAAGGCTCAAAGCCTTAAAGTTACTTCAGAGCAGTCTAGCAACTTTGTCTTCTGGGTGACAAGCACAAACATTTGAGGATAATCTATGGCAGTGGGGGTCATGCAAATCTTCAGTTATACAGATTCCTCTGTCCTCATCTGCCTTAACTGTGATTGCAATGTAGTTCAATGGAAACTGTCTAGATGGAAACAAACATTTTGCCTACTTCTTCTGTCCATGTCATATGATCCTACTTCTCAGTTCATTGTTGCTGACTTCCACTGCTTGTAACAGATATTCCATGTTCAGTGCTGGAATTCTCTTTGTCATTTCTGCCAGTAATCATTTGAAAGGACTTGGGCTTCAATAGAAACTGCCATCAGATCTGTTAGATTTCAGTTTTGCTCTTGCTTCTGTGCATTTTCTTCATCTTTTCTAAGGACAAGAATCGTAGTGTAACATGATGAGACCATTCTAGAGGGCAATGGTTCTTAACAGAGTGCGCTTGTTAACTTTCAGCTGGAATTTCAGGATTTGTACATTTGTGATGTCCAGTCTTTGTTACATGTTGTAGTGTATGTTGCTACATGTCCACCAGTTATTTCTTGGAAGACTTGAATCTTGTATCACATGTTTATATATTTATATCATATGCTCTTTTGGGTATGACCATTCTCGGCTTTAAGATAAAATAAAATGAAATTAGAGTCGCTTAATGATTTCTTTCTGTAGAAAACCTTTCAATTGTTTCTTTCTTTACGTGGTCTACTTGTATCATATGCTTGGAAACCACTTGAGCTTTTGGGTCTTTGGGTCATCTCTAGATCAGCAGTTCTTAAGCTTTTTGTGAGTGCGACCCACGTTTAAGAATGACAGTGTTTTTCAACCCCCCCAGAACACGGATGTTAGATGGACAAAGATTAACATAATATAAAACAACTTCAATATTTTGGACCACTCGCTCAGTGGGATGGTTGAGCTTGGATAGATGATGCGAAGTGATCAAGTCGTGGCTGAGTAGGGCTCCGGAAAAGATGCAAACTATCTTCAACCATGAGTCTGGCTCTATACTTGTTCTTCAGGTACATCAGCGCTGAAAAACCAGCCTAACAGAGATAGGTTGATGCAAATGCATAAAATGATGCAAATTTCCAATGCCGTGTCACTCAATTCTCGGTACACTTGTGTACACTCGTTCAAAATAAAAGTTTTCCGGCAACCCCACTGCTACTGCTTGGCTTGGCGACCCCCCTTGTCTTGTGTTTGAACAAAACCACACATTTGACTTTATGTGTGGTCATGTTCGTACTGTTGGATGTCTTGTCTTGTGTCAGTCAGTCATCTATTATATACTGAGTTCTTAAAAATAAAAATCTGTTGTAAAATCTTACTCTTTTCAATACAGGACCTCTTCTCAAGGTGGGACTATGATTTTCCAGAAGACTCCAGGGTAGGTCTGCCATAATTGTGCTTGACTTTCAGTCTTTGACTGCCGTTGGCTTTGATGTCGACCACTTTTGATTCCAGTGGGGAATTATTCTGGTTATCAAATCCAGAATCCCTTTTTAATCAAGTTTCAGTGAAGTGAACATTCTTCTGATGTTTCTAAGTTTGTTCCCCTTATGCAGCGCCAAAATCAAGATCAAAGTATAATGATACATATGAAAAATTCTCCCTTTTCTTTGCTGGATCCTGGAATGTTACCTTATGATGCTACCACAGGAGACTGATTCATTCTTTCAAACCATTCTTTTCAACCTTTCTAAGATCAAGTCATTACAATTACAGTACATAAAGCTTGAAAATGGAGACACTTTTCTTGAACAGAATTAACCTTGTGATGGTTACCCACTTTATATATGTTTTTGGTACTTGTTCTATATAACAAATCCTATGCATGCTTTTGAGTGACAGCATGGATGTGGCTGTAACAGGGGCTTCATTAATCATAGAAAACTTGAGAAAACCTGAGTTCAGGCATACACTGTCCTGTTACATGTATGTGTAACTTAAGACAGGGTTCAAAATTATGATGCAGTTTAAAAATCTACTATCTGGTATTCATGATTTTTCATGAACTGTAAGCTTTTCTGGGGCAATTACTTGACTGACACTGATTTTTTTTTTGTTCTCAGCATTATGGCCTTCAAAATATCAATAGTCTTGCAGGAAAGTTCTCCTTATTCAGACTTCTGCTACACAGGCCCTTAAGTTGATTTTCTGAACAGACCATTTAGACTACTGAAAATATGTGTGCATACAGTAGTTGCTAGTTTTTGTTTTTTTTTGTTTTTTTTTGAGTAGCACTTTCAAGTCAAGCGTCTCTCAGTTGCATCTAGGTTATTTCTTGAAATCAAATGCTTCCCTTAAGTTCTAAAAAATATCTGGATATAAAAAATTTCAAATTGATAAAGCAGAAAAGCATGGGTGATGGAAATAAAAATGCAACCTGATAAGATGATAACTAATGATTACCTGATAAGGCTATTTATTTTTTGCTGTCACTAGCAATAAAATGTAGTATGAAACAAGAGCCATTTGTTAATATAAATGTAAATAAAACAGTCAATTTTTATTTTTATTATTCATATTCTGGAGAATTTTCCATTGTTAATGGCTGTTATCTGTTATACAGTCCGATTAACAATAATAAACAATGCATAAAGTCATTGTTTACTATTTAATGGCAAGTAATAGGGAAGAAAATGCTAATGATGTGAGGTGTTGTAACTGCTAGGGTTCGTTTGATCTTAGTCATGCCAGACCTTTAGCTTTGCATCATTGCACCCTCCCCAGTAATAATGTAACGCAGTGTGTCATTAACCTCAGTTCTAGTGACAGTGTGTAAAGTCCTGCATGAAGTCTTTAACAAAAATTATGTAAATTCTATGCAAATGCTTGCTAAACCTAAAACCACTAAAATCATTATCATTTAGGCAGTCCAAAACATTTCTCAGTTGCTGAGAGGTAAGTGCACTGCAGCATTTTTTCAACTCACTATCACACCTCAGAAAGCACAAAGTCCTCTGTCTTCATGATTCTCACATGGTGGAAAACTTACTGACTATTACAAAGCACTGATGCGTCCAAAAATGTTAAATAAACGTCTACTTACTGAAAGCTTCACCATATCAATGACTGTATGGTATTATATGTTATTATATATTATAGATTTTACTCTATATGGCCAGAAATTTATGGACACCTGACCATCACACCCATATGCGGTTCTTCCCCAAACTGTTGCCACAAAATTGGAAGCACACAATTGTTTAGAATGTCTTTGCATGCTGTAGCATTACAGTTTCCCTTCACTGGAAATAATGGACACAGACATGTTCCAGCATGACAACACCCCTGTGCACAAAGCAGAGACATAGTTTGCCAAGGTTGGAGTGGAAGAACTCAAGTGACCTACACAGAGCCCTGGCCTCAACCCCACTGAACACCTTTTGGATGAACTGGGACACTGACTGTACCCCAGGCCCCAACTTCACTAATGCTCTGAATAAACCAAAATCCCCACAGCCATGAACCAAAATCTAGTGGAAAGCCTTCCCAGAAGAGTGGGGGTTATAATAACAGAAAAGGGGGAATAAATTTGGAATGGGAAGCTCAAAAAGCACATATGGGTGTGATGGTCAGGTGTCCACAAACTTTTGGAGATATAGAGTACATGTACCTTGTTGTACAAGTCCCAGTGAATCAGTTGTTACTATAGAAAGATAACTCATTTAAGAGTCCTCTTGTCTACCTCTAGGTTTTCACACCTTTAAGCTTCTTTGTAAATATGGCCCTTATTTCTTAGACATTTTTAAATGTGTTATTTGGCAGTGTATTTTTATATGCTGACTTAATTTATAAGTTATGTATTAAGTTATACATTATTAATATATTAATAAAATATAACTTTCTTAAGGATATTTTTAATTACATAATCATCATCTTCTGCAGTTTGACTGTGTCATTATGGTGAAGGCACCAGACAGGATCACTGGCATGTGGAAGGTTGAGGACTGCGAAGAGAAACGAGGTTTTGTCTGCAAGAGGAATATTGGTGAGTGGAAGTAGCTGCAGCACAAACTATTGCAGTAACAGTGAACTTTTGGAAATCAGTGTGCGTAAAATCAACATAATCATCAAACGTTACAAAACCAATTTCATTAGACCTTTATAAGGAATGTATGTTTAATCTGCTGCAGATTCTCAGATCCAAGTTCCAGCGACAACAGTGTCATCAGCATCATACTTTAAACTGGGAAATAATTCATATAAGATACAGACTGAGAAGATGAGCTGGGATGAGGCAAGGAGGCAGTGCAAAGCAGACGATGCTGACTTAGCTAGTGTGTTAGACTCTGCCACCCAGGCGTTCATCACCCTCAGGACTGGCAGATTGAAAGAACCTATTTGGATTGGCCTAAACAGCAATGTGGTAAGTACACCAAACAATCTGTAAAGGCACAATGAAAGGAAAACCAGTTGCAGGAGATATGGACAGATGTTCCTGAGCTTGAGTGTTTGACTGCAAATCCATTCCATGGTGTTATACATACACTAAAGTGAATCCATGGGTAATGTTTCCCATATTCATATGATAACACGCACATCATTAAAATGTAATTGAATCAACATTTGAGGTTCGCTGTGATCCAGGATTATCCAAAAACATAGTATTTCAAAATTAAATTCTGACTTTATTACATTATTTTTTCTTCTATCCACTATAAAAAGAGTAAGCCAGGGCAGGTATTCTCAAACTTTTTGAATCCAGGGACATTGTTAACTGCAAAACACTTATCCATGGACCCCCTCCATACAGATTTATTTTATAAACATAATCCAAATATTCAAATATTAGGCATATTATTTAAATGTCTACAATAATGGTTTTGGACCCACAGAGTTTTTCCTTCATGAACTCTGTTTTTGAGATATGGAACAAACCCATTCAGTTCAATTGACCTGTCAAATGGGCAAATGACTATAGGAACTCAATAATGGATATACTGTAATAACTTTGGTGATAATGGTGGGTTGTGATTTCCAACACTGTACCATGTACCTGGCTAGAGAATTATGGGAAGATGACCTAGTAAGTGGTTCTTAGACAAACCATTGTGTCTTGGTTGCTCACACACACCACTCCCCATCTGAGTATCTTCTTTACTGTTGCTTGTAGACCGGTGGACGATACCGCTGGATGGATAACTGGTTACTGCGCTACACTAAATGGGCTGCAGGTGAGCCACTGAGAAACCAGGCCTGTGTATACATTGACACAGATGGAACATGGAAAACATCAGAATGCAGCAAAAACTACTACTCTCTCTGCAAACGCTCACCAGGTAGGTCCTAGTGCTCATTATACCTGCAGAAAGAGATTTCACCTGTGATTAAGACTCTTGGCCCTGATTATCCCTGCAGTACTAAGTTCTTTGTTTATGTGTGTATGAAGATAGAGAAGTGTAATTTTTGTCATTTCCACAGGTTGGATACTTCTAAATGAATTCCTTCAGATTATTGGCTTATTAATTATTGTTTAAAATTAACCTTTTTTTCCCCGCATTTTTGAAAGTTCAAAAACAGATTTATATATTCACAGCTTATTTCTTTTTTCTGCTATGCAGATATCGCACCCACTGATCCCCCTCAGCTGCCAGGACACTGCCCAGAACCAAAGAAATCCAAGGTCTGGATTCCTTTCCGAGGACATTGTTATGTTTTTATAGCCTCAAGGAATGAGAACTGGGCCCATGCTTCAGTGGAGTGTATGAGAATGGGTAGGCACATATAGTTATTTAATTTATTTCAGTTTTTGCATATATCTTGCCTATTTTTAAATGATTATAATACCTATATACTGAACAAAAACAAATGTCACCTGCATCCTCTTGCTCAGTTCATATTTTGTCAGTGCTTCTGCATTTTTTTTTTTTAAATTCCAGGTTTTGTGTAATTAGATTTAGTGTACCATGCATTTCAGTATGGAACTTTTAACTAATACACCTTTAATTCTGGCTCCTGTGACACTATGCATATGGCTTGTAGCCCTATATTGTCTGTTACCATTTCATTGTTGTCCATGTGAGATTTAATGCTATGATTTTGTTCCTGTTAATTTCATTCCTCTTGCAAACATTTGCTTATTAGTAAAGATAATGCTTTAACAATAATAATGATCCATCTCTATGCACAGGTGCATCATTGGTGAGTGTGGAGGATGCACTGGAGTCCAACTTCATCCGGCAGAATATTGAGATTCTTCATGATGAAGCCAAATCTTTCTGGATTGGCATCCACCGCAGCTACACAGGTTTAAGACCTAATTATATTAAAACCGTCCAGTTCAGAGTAGCTTCAATATCAAATTAGTGACACTTAAAGGGGGATCTATGTAAGTAGCAAGTGTGTGTATGTATTTATCTATCAGGTGAGTGGATGTGGATTGATAACACTGTGGTTGACTACATTAATTGGGCACCACGGTCACCCAGTGCCAGCGGCGACTGTGTGGAGGCCAAATCAGAAAGTGGCTTGTGGATAAACTCTCACTGCAGTGCATACAGAGGCTATATCTGCAAAACCTCCAAAAGTAAGTCACACACACATACACACACACACAAACTAACAATCAATCATCAATCTAAAACTGGTGCACTATATAACACTCTTTTATAATGCTTTTTATAAGTTTTGGTTTTTTTTATAGCATAATGTATCTTCAGTAATCAATTATCTTAAGCTGGTTGTGGAATTTAATTTCATATACACATCCTTTTTTAGTTATACCACCAACTGAGAAACAGCCGGCAATACGTGAGTACAAAAGTGAATTTACTCTAAATCAACTGCTTCTTTTCTAACATTAACATTAATCTAAATTAAAAAAAATGCTTATGCTATGAAATCTTTTTGTGTTATGAGCAGTTTCATTTAGAGCAGTTTTTCATTTCATTTTGCCCTGCAGAACCGCATGTGGAAGAGGCCTCTCATGGCTACACTGGTATCGCTATAGCAGTTGTGCTGGTGATAATTGCTGTAGCAGGACTGGCTGCCTTCCTCTTCTATAAAAGACCAACTATCCCAGTAGTTGGGGAGTGTACATTTGATAACACACTCTACTTTAACAACCCTGCACGATCAACCACTACTGTAGACACCAAGGGACTGGTTACCAACATGGAACAAAATGAAAATGCATAACACACACACACACACACACACACACACACACTGTTACAATAAATATCTACATTAATTACATAACAGAACAAAAATGTGTTGTTTTTTTAAATAATCAAGATGTATAGATGAATTTTGTACTTCACCAGTCTGCTTGGATGTAGGAAGATATCTGCTCAATATTTA
Organism: Cranoglanis bouderius; assembly: GCA_023630585.1. Lineage (NCBI taxonomy): Eukaryota > Metazoa > Chordata > Actinopteri > Siluriformes > Cranoglanididae > Cranoglanis > Cranoglanis bouderius. The sequence continues at coordinate 9,900,876 of CM042563.1, forward strand.
GTAGAGTAATACACAAAACATGCTGACCACTCTGCTAAACATGAGGCGATGAAATCATATGTTGCTTATTTACATCATATAGTGCTTTCTTTAGTCTTAAAAATGTTCAAGTTAATGTAGGACATTGTAAATGTTCATAGACTGTATGCCACTATATTTTTTATTCTCAGAGCTGTGCTTTATTGACATTGTTGTTGTTTATTTTTTATTTTTTAATTGTAAATAAATGTTAAAAGGATTTAAACATGACATCTATGTTGCTGAAAATGTTCTAGATACTTTTGTTCAGCTTTATGAAATGTAAAGTGCTTAACTGATGTAGCATTAACATAATGAACTGAATGAGTTTGAGTAAGTCTTATATATACAGTAGGTGCTGCTCTCTCTCTCTCTCTCTCTCTCTCTCTCTCTCTCTCTCTCTCTCTCTCTCTCTCTCACTCTCATACAACTTACATGATCCCCACAATCATTTCTAAACTGAGGCTCATACTGCCATAGTAACCACTGCCCTAAGCGCCTGAACCAGAGGCTACTAATCCCCTGCAAGGGGCACTAGCATATCTGCTCATTAAAGCATTTTACCCGTGCTCTGGTATTCATGCCAAAGATTTCTCCCAGCTTTCTGAACCTTGGAGAAGGAATATTTTTTTTCTTCAGCTACACAGTGGACTGAAAAGAAAAGCAAGGCCAGTAATTTTATAATTAAAGTTGAGATTTAAAGAGAGGGACTTAGAATATATTGTTTAGACTTTATAGTCTTGGAGTGAGTTGTTGTTTTTGGTGTTGCTAGTATTGGTGTAGCATAATAGTCAGTATAATGTGTAGTCAATATTGTGAGTTATAAGAACTTGCTAGTCATTGAGAGCATGTTGATTTTGTGCAAAGCTGATACATGGGTAGAGTTTGTGTTTCAGGATTTGTGTAGTCAGTGCATTTGGGAAACATGAAGTTAACACACATGTAAATAAATCTTGCCCTGTCCTGTAGTATTAGCAAAGAACTTACTATTGTCTGTCTGCATTCTTAATTTAACACAAAACCCACGCTCTTTAACCCTTTTCCTAGTTTCTATTTTTCTCCTGTTTGTTCAGAAATGCTTTTTTGACAGAATAGCAGTCAGTGTCAAGGCTTGAGGACGCTCATTAATGGGGCCTTTTTCTGGCCTCCTGCTATTCCAGACATTCTCTGAAAAGCCCCTTAATTACAATTCATTAGAGAAAAAAAAAGAGTCCTCTAAGCCTACTGCCCCCAACCACTTTGCAATTCACATGCTAAATTTTCTCTCCATTTCATCTCAATGTCCTGCACCTCATCGTGCTTTTTGGTCTGTAACGAAACTCTTATAGTTTGTGCTTCTTTTCTCTCTCTGCTTGTTCTGTGTCCTGTGCAGGTCTATGTTATTGTGAGTGTGTGTACATGCAGGTGTGTGTTAGTTGCAATGTGCAGATTGTACAGATTATGGCCTGTGTTGGGCCTTCTCAATGGCCTGAGTAACTGGATACCAGTGGCAAAAAGTCAGGAAGCCTTGCCAAGGGAAGATGTGGGTTCTTTGGTCAGTGACCTCTTCAGGATTGTCGAGTGTCCAGAAAACCAGCAGCTCTGTGAGCAGGTATGAAGAAGAGGTCTAACCAATCCACCTCAAAATCTAAAAATGAATCTAAGGCCACTTCCTGCTCAACACGTCGTCACTAATTCCAGTTTATAGATTGAACAAGGGTCTGCATGACTAAAACTCATTATAGGAAAAAAAATGCACATTCATTCAAACCCACTGAGAGAAGAAATGCACTGTATTTTTAAGCAGTGTTCGAGTAAAAAAAAAAAAAAAAAGTGAACATTTATTTTCATGATGTGATCAAATAAAATTGTCCACCATGAGCAAACCAATCAAAATCCACCAAGTAGTTTGACATAAGTATTATAAAGGACACCTTTCAAATAACAGACCTCTCGTTAGCATCAAAAGCAAACAGGTCAGGTTCTAAATTATTTAAAAATATTTTTCTTTTGACTTATATTGTTTTTTTTTTTACTTTCTATTCTTTGCCACATACTTTGAATTATGCCCCACTGTTGTTTGTTTATTTCTTTATTTTCATCACTAGTTTACAGCCAGCTCCTTAGAGCTATAATCACAGTACTCTCACTAGATCTGCTAAGCCAAAGCAAGAGATTCTTAAGTGTGATGTGAACAGAGTTTTCCTCATTGCAGCTTTAACCTTATTGCCAACAGGAGACTTTTCTTTTTCAAGAATCCTTCTACTTTTGGAATTTGGACTTTGTTGTTTCTCTAATGATAAAAGGAACTCATGGGAATGGCAAAAGTACTTAGTATGATGACTGAAGTGGTTTATTCTGTGTTAGTGTGTTTGTATGTGTGTGATTAGGAAATACAAAGCCTGTCCCCTAAGTACAAAAAGCTGCTTAATGGCATGTTTTTCTGACAGACTCAAAGAGGTCTTTGAGGGTGTGTGTGTGTGCGTGCATGTGTGTGTGTGTGTGTGTGTGTGTGTGTGTGTGTGTGTGTGTGTGTGTGTGTGTGTGTGTGTGTGTGTGTGTGTTTGTGAAGAAATAAAGGGTCGTCTGTTTTTCTAAAAAGTTCCCTTTAAAAGAGCATGTCTTGCTTTTCTTAAACAAACTTGGATACACAATACACACAACATATAACATTGTTGGGAAATTGCAATTGTGCTTATTACACAGGTTAAACAACATTGTATCCTAGATAAATCAGCCTGTCTTATAAGCAACCTAATCTCTCTATTTGTCAATTAATATGCAGAATTATTGCACAGTGTTGACGCCCTTCTAACAGTTTGTGTTTATTATTTCCTATGCTTCTTATTAGTGTCTTCCTCAAGACTGGTTAATGTCAGCCCTTGAGGATGATGGGAATGACTACAGTGAGAACACCTACCTTAAGATATCCACCATGCTCCTCTATTATATCATCAACATGAGACAGATTTGTTCCTTTAATGCCTCATCTTTGTCACTCTCCTCCTTCTTTTCACCCTTATATCATGATTTCTCATACTGTCTTCGAGCTCTGACTTCACTCCATTCATCAGAAGATGGACATTTCCTCTCAACCAATGAGACAGAGAGCATCCTGCAACTCATTAACCAACACTACCAACCTGCTTCAAAACACACACAGGTTACTGGTCTGTGACACCCAAACACAATCATGTGAATTTCAAGTAAACTTTTTTTCTTTTCTCAGTGTGAGAAACATTTTGTAATTCTTGCCCACAGTTATCGCACATATACAGTAATACAAATGATAAAATGATGAGTATTCCTTTGACACACGTGTGTAGGGTTGAGCACTGCAATCTATAAAGAAGTTTCAATACTTGCATGTACTGCATATGTATGTTGTCAGTGTATCGATGCTGGGCACCTGATGGAGGAAGTGGGTGTGACTGACAGCAGAGGTGTCGATTCATCCTCTGTTCCTCTCCTGGCTGCGGCTATTGTCAATCATTTGCGCCAGGGCCATTGTGTAAGGAGTCGAAACTTCCCCTCGCCTGTTTTCTTCACTGATTACATCTTCCAGTCTCTCAACCAAACCAGTTATCTCCATGTCATGGGTAATTACAAACACAAGTTCACACCTACAGAAACACTGTGTGTATATGTATAGCATACATGTGTTACTTGCTGTTTATTCAGATCTGCAACAGCTGTTACACCAACTTGGTGTTGGTGGAGCTAGCAAATCACAAGGCATGAGAATAAGGAGCAGAACAGGACCATCCCACAATAAATATCGTCAGGAATTACTAAGAGGAACCGGAGACTGGACGCAGGTACTGTCATTTCAAAGATGTTTAATACAAGTGAATAAGTTCAACATGGTAAATGCAGGTTTGCTGCACAGTTACAAACTGATTGTGTAGACCTGTAGAGTGTTGCTTGAATATCAAATTTTATATCCTCATATAGATGTGCTTTTCAGCTAGCCAACTTCTGGACATCTTTGTCCTTGATCCTTTCTCGCCAATCTCCAGAGATCACTTCAGAAACATCTGTCCTGCAATCATTCAACAGCTGCTGGGTGATGCCTGTAACCCTACGCAATCAATAGCTAGGAAATCAACACCGAGTGACATTGAGAGTAAGACTCATTACTTATTACTAACTTATTACTTTAAGTCTGTATTTCAACATATGTATTTCTGTTTTGAAGGATCTATGATAATTCTGTGCAGGTACTTGTAGCACATAACTTCCACTTCAACATTTAATAGTTCAAGTTTGCATCCCATATTGCTACTTGAAAAAATAAAACAAAAATATAACTCCTTTTTAACCATTTATTTGAGAGAAAAACAAAAGAATTCCAAAAAGTTAAAATGAAATGTAGCTGTATTTTGCAACAAGACAACAAATTAAAACATGTGGACAAACAAACAAACAAACAAATAAATGAAGGCCAAATGTAGACATGTTGGTCTCCGAACCTGATTTGAAGTAGACAGTATATATGGCAGACTTATATAGTATAGTAATATTATATGACTTATAAGAAAGATCCTAGGATGTTAGAACAAACTGCTGGGCAAATATTATCCCTGAAAGGATTTAAAAGCTGTTCAGAACATGAAAAAAATATACAGAGGCAGTATTAAAGGCAAAGGGCAGGCATATAATAATCTCTAATCTCTAATATAAATTATTAGGGAATATTTAGAAATGGAAAAAGAAATCCAAATGTTTGATGTACGGTATTTTTCCATTTCACTATTTACTGAATATATTAACCTACATGACTTGACTATTTTTGATAATGAAGGAACATCTGTGAAACTTGACTTGGTAACTATTTCCTGACTTAAAATATTTCATTTCTTTAAGGGCATTCAAACTTTTACACTCAAAATGTGCACTGTACAAAATAGATTTAATGTTTTAACCAGATTTCCTTTAAAATGTGAATTGTATGTTAAGACAATGTAAAACCAATTATTATGCTATCTGAACAACACTGAGTGTTGACAAGAGAGGATAATTTTAAGAAACAAATGTAAAAAAAAACAAAAAAAACACTTTTGCAGTAAACAAAATGCAAAATGCAGTATAGGGTCTGTCAGTATAATACACACTACAGCATATATTTCGATCTGCATGTATATGTATATCTCTATATCATCTCTTCAACAGAGTATGGCTACAGTTCAGTTGCTGTGTTGCTGATCACGGTGGGTTCGATGTTGGGGATTTGCCTGATCTTCTTTAGTTCCTGTCAGAAGACTTACAATCTCATCCTGCAGCTGTTTGTTGGGCTTGCTGTGGGCACACTGTCAGGAGATGCACTGCTTCATCTGATACCAGAGGTAGCCTAACTCTAAATTGTAAATTTTTACTTGACTCCTAAAACTCTCTATACTACCTAACTGAAATATTTTCAGTATATTAGTATTCTTGGTGGGTGTATGTCAAATACTCCATGATCTGTATTTAATTTAGGTGTCACAGGGGGTCATTTCTGAATGTATTAATAAAATAAGTTTTGAGTATTTGATTAGTTAAAACAAACAGCCCAGTGTTTAGATTGATAGTGTCAGGATTGACATTTTAGCTATGCCGTTTTCACCAATGTCCAAAGATACTTAATAATGCAATTGGCTGTATTCTTATTAGATAGACAGAAATGCATGGATCATCCCTCTCCTTCAGTTTCAAACATACTGTATGCTAGCCACTCTGTGTGTCATCCAGGATTCATAAACAAGGCAGAGAAGATAGCAGTATCTTCTATGTTTGATGTAAAGCTTATGTCATGGCTAACCCTTAAACTGCTGTCATTACTATTCACATGTTTTTGTCCATATTTTCCCACTAATTTGAAGATCCTTGGCCTTCATGATGACAGCCATCATGATGACTCTAACCTCATGGAACAAAAAGAATACTTGTGGAAGATCATGGGCATAATCGCTGGGATCTATGGCTTTTTTCTTATTGAGAGAATGTTCTCATTTGTAATGTCATCTCACGGGCATGTAAGTTATTCCAAGTCCACTGTTTCTAAAGTAATTTAAAAAGAAAATTAGTTGTTCCCCTTTTGCTGCTATAACAGCCTCCACTCTTCTGGGAAAGCTTTCCACTAGATTTGGTTGGGCACTGATGTCAATTCAGGAATGCCTGGTGCAGAGCCATCATTGAAATTCATCCCAAAGGTGTTCTGCGGGGTTCAGAAAAAAAATTGAGCCACAAAAATTCTTCCACACCGACCTTGGCACACCTTGTCTTAATAGAACTCACTTTGTGCACAGGGGCATTATTTTGCTGGAACAGGTTTGGGCCCCTTAGTTCCAGTGAAAGGAAATCTTAAAGCTACAGCATGCAAAGACATTCTAGACAATTGTATGCTTACAAGTTTGTGCCAAATGTTTGGGGAAGGCCAACATATGGCTGAGATCAGGTGTCCACATACTTTTGACCATATAGTGTATTAAAAAAAACCTTGCACATAGCAGGCTATAAATCAATTTTTAAATAGTCAACTATAGTGTACTACAAGGGTAGCATTTAGTGTACAGCATATACAGCTGCATTATACAGTATACAAGTAGCTTGTGTAATCTCTATGTTCTCCTTGAAACAGTGCCCTCTAGTGACTAGGATTTGCTTATTTTTACTACTTGTGAAACCCACTTGGGCATTTGTTTGTATGTAGTATACAATATATTCATGCAAATGTATCCAGTATGCATGTATATCTCAGTATGCAGTGCTGTGTTTTCTCTCACAGAGTCACTCACATGGTTTGTCTGTAGAGTTGAACTGTAATGGAGAAGGCCAGAGAGGAAAATCAGTGTCTACCATGCAACTGGTCAGTGTGTATTCGTATGGTGCTGCATTATGTCTGTGGGATATGTTGTTTCAGAGACGTGAGTAAATAATAGTGGCACAGTGTACACCTAAGTGAACCTGTTAAATTTGTGTGCAGAGAACTTTAGAGGAGACAGAGTGTACAGAAATGCAACCAGTGGAGCCCAGCATTGACCCTGCTCAGCACCAGAGTAAGTGTATTCTATGCCATTATCATCATCATCAGCATCATCATCATCATCATCATCTTTACAGACTAATTTAATTTTGTTCTCCCCATTTCCCCCAGAACGAGGCATTCCACTGCTGGCTGTAATGGTGATAGTGGGCGACAGCCTCCATAATTTTGCAGATGGTTTGGTGGTGGGAGCAGCTTTCTCCAACTCAGTCGAAACTGGCATGGCAACAACGGTAGCTATCCTGTGCCATGAGATTCCCCATGAAATGGGTGCGTTGCGTTTTGAGATGAAACGTGATCTAAAAACCTTAATTTATGAACACAGTTTATAAGCAATTAGTGACATTTCCTTCCTCACTTTAATGTCTCTCACAATAAATATTTTAGAGCTTAAATTACTCAGTCAGATTGCACTGCAACTAAATTGTCCTCTCTTGAAGAAATTGAAAATGGGAAAAAATAATTAAATAAAAAATCTTGTGCAATCAAACTGTCATGCAAGGTTAAAATATATATAATTGTAGACTATATAAATGTAGAGTGAAATCACACCATCACTTAACCCACATTGTTATGAATGTAAGGTAAATTACACTGTTATAGATACGTAAACAGTCTTCTGATTTGAAGGAATATGTTTTTATGCTGTTACAATATGTTAACCTACATTATACAACAGAGCTGTTGATTCTTGATTCTGATTGGTCAGAATTTTATATAACAGCAGTTTATACAGCAGTTCTGGCTGCAATGCAAAATACAGGTTTATATTAATGCACTTGTTCTAATACGTGATTGTTTTTATAGTGTGATTTGCACATGGACATGTATGGTGGGTGATCCACATGATGTAATTGTAGACATGTTTTCTGTAAGGAGAGGCTTATGTACCATTTTGGAAGGAGTCTCCAGTGTCAGTACTAACAATCAGAGGTGAAGTTGTAACTTTAAGTTCTCTGACACAGGAGAGTCTTCAGTATGATGGCTTTAAATTTTCTTGGTGGCATGACAAGCTGAATTTTTTTTGTCTTATTAAGTTGAAGAGAAAGTAAAATGAAAGGCTGGTGAGCAACTATTTTTAGCTGATATAACACAAGTGATTGCTCTTTCCTTTATAAAGTCCTGGAGTGCTTTTGCTGTCAGTTCTGAGGCTTGTTTGCTTATCTGTTTGTGAGTCTAATGTGCTCTTCCTGAGTTTTGATCCTTGACTGATCCTGATGTACAATTACAGATCATGTGTTAACGGTGGCTTCCTATGTTTGGGCCCTCACTATAAACTGTTACTGTTTATTTTTGTTATATTTATAATGTGCATTCCTTGCCTGAGCCTTAGCGTTGTCAGAGTGTTCGCAGCGAGGGGATGACTGCAAGCAAACTGAGTTAGTACAGCGTCACATCAATACTAGCACTGTGGCCCCAATTCAGCTGTGGCCACCCCATCTGCCTATCACCAAGTGTCAAGTGGCTGAGCAGAAGCTGAAAGCGATGGCAGCAGTAGGGGTCATTGAGTCATCTTGCAGCCCATGGGCAGCTCCGGTGGTCCTGGTGAGGAAGAAGGATGGCAGTTAGTGATTCTGCATGGACGATTGTTGCCTCAATGCTGTCACAAAGGTGGTCTCTTATCTGCTTCCCCATATCAATGACGCATTGGACAGGATTGCCGGCTCCATGTGGTTCAGCTCACTGCACTTGCATAGTGGTTATTGGCAGGTGCCACTCGCTCCAGAGGCCAGAGAGAAGATGGCATTTACTCTCAGAATGTGGTTGTGGCAATTCTGGGTGATGCCGTTCAGGGTATGCAATGCACCAGCCACATTCGAATGGCTGATGGAGCATGTGATGGCAGGCCTGCTAAAGGACCAGTGCATCATGTATCTGAATGACCTGCTAAGGGCCCAGTCAGACTGATGACACGATGCACCACAGCAGTCCAGGCAGCCTCCTACTTGCTTAAGGAACTATAAGCTGAACTGAGCCATATTGGGGACTGTGTTTGGGTGACTGTATCGGTTGACCCTTGATGGGTGGGTGGCTGTGTGGAATTCCATGCCTGAGCCTTAGAGTTGGGGAGGGCTGTGTGTATGAGCTGTTTGCTTATTTTTGCATAGCTTTGCCCCCACAATGTTCTTGTGTGTGTTTTTGTTTGTTTCATAGCTGTAATTGTTTATTGTTGCTGCTGTTGTTCCAGGGGTGGTGGTGTTGTTGTTGGGAGTGGGTCATTTTGGTGCCCTTTTTACTTTTTTTGTGTGTGTCTACCCTCACTGTGATTCCCTGTCTTTGTTATGACCTCTCTCCTGATTTTCCCCATACAGTTAAAAGAACTGTAAGTGAGTAACCAATAAAAGAGGTAATTTCCCCTCAGGTCATCTTGCCTTTAATTGGTCACTCTACTAAAACCTCACAATACTTTACTAAATTTTTATATTTGCAATGTAAGTGATTGTTAGGTCGCGCGAAAAGCGCGACTTCAATTACCAGAACCCTCACTCACACACTCCACACTACATTTCCCAGCAAGCTCGGCGGCCTACAAACATGGCCGCCAGGGACTACAACACCCAAAACACCCACACACTACCACGGTCACAATCACTTTCCTTTTAATCCCGCACACCTGTCCTCAATCTGACCAGCACTGTATTTAAGGACTTTTGTGTTACTGGTTGGGCGCGAAGTATTGTTTGTTTTTCCCAAATCTTACCTTACTGAGCAACTGAATTCTGGACTGATTCTCACGGCATTGACCTTTAAGCTAAGTACCTTGGATTCCGACTTCCTCTCAAGCCCTCTTTCTATTTACACACCTCGGTGATAATTTTACGTGCATTTGTGTCTGATTATCTGTTAGCGCTGTGTAGTTAACACACTTTACGTAGTGACCACATTTTATGTGAAGGGTGTTTATTTCTGGATGCTGTTTTTCCGTTTTTCCTTGCTGTTGTTAAGTGTGTGTTTTTCTTACTGCTAGCGCTAACGATTTTGAGAGTGTGTATAAACTTTGCCACGATATCCCGCGAAGTCTCGAAGCCTTCTAAAAAGCTTTTGTGTTACCCTGTGTCCTTTCCACATGTGTGCTGAATAAAGTGACGAAGTTTTTGACCGCAACTGTGTCCAGCCTACTTCTGGTTACATAACAGAATACTTCGCCTCTAAATGGATGCAGCGGGGAAAGTAAGGGCACGCCGCGCCATGCCACACCACGCCATGCCACGCCACGCCACATTTAAAATGCCTGCAAACAATTCAATTTTTTTCCCCCAATGGACGTTTGTTTATCCCCCCGATGAGTTTGATGGCTTTTCCACCTGGCCACAGTGCTTCTGTTTGCAGGCACAGATTTATTTCCTGAGTTTGGAGGACCCCAAGCCCGACGAGGAACAGTGGGTGAGGTTCCTCCTCTCTCGTTTGGTCGGCTCTGCTCGCCAGTGGGCAGAGCTTCACCTTGCCAGTGGATCCATGAAGTTCAAAACAGTTTTGGGCTTTGTGGATCTACTGGTTCAGGTGTTCGGAAGCCCAGACTTCCAACCCGACCTCAGGACCTTTTTGGGGAAGGACCGTCTGGGCGACCGACCTAACCACTCATTCCTGGAATATTATGGGGGTAAGCGGGCTAACGTGGCGGCCTGCTCCTCAGACCCCCAAAACCAGGAGTGTTCCACCGAGGGATGCACCCGCCCGGCCGTCCTGCAGTGCCCCACCTGCAGGAACCAGGGAGTAAGGAGCAGCTTCTTCTGCTCCCAAAACTGTTTCAAGGGCAGCTGGCGGGTGCATAAGCGGCTCCACCAGCGGGCACCCTCAGAGCTCCAGCAGGAGACCCAGCAGGAGGTCTTCTCAGCGGAGCTGCAACTGGAGGTTAACCAGGCGACCTCCAGCCCCGAGCTCCAGCAGGAGACCCAACAGGAGGTCTTCTCAGCGGAGCTGCAACTGGAGGTTAACCAGGCGACCTCCAGCCCCGAGCTCCAGCCGGAGACCCAGCAGGAAGTCTCCACAGCAGAGCTGCAACTGGAGGTTAACATGGCGACCTCCAGCTCCGAGCTCCAGCCGGAGACCCAGCAGGAAGTCTCCACGACGGAGCTGCAACTGGAGGTTAACCAGGCGACCTCCAGCCCCGAGCTCCAGCCGGAGACCCAGCAGGAGGTCTTCTCAGCGGAGCTGCAACTGGAGGTTAACCAGGCGACCTCCAGCCCCGAGCTCCAGCCGGAGACCCAGCAGGAAGTCTCCATCGCGGAGCTGCAACTGGAGGTTAACATGGCGACCTCCAGCCCCGAGCTCCAGCCGGAGACCCAGCAGGAAGTCTCCACAGCGGAGCTGCAACTGGAGGTTAACATGGCGACCTCCAGCTCCGAGCTCCAGCTGGAGACCCAGCAGGAAGTCTCCACAACGGAGCTGCAACTGGAGGTTAACATGGCGACCTCCAGCCCCGAGCTCCAGCCGGAGACCCAGCAGGAAGTCTCCACAGCGAAACTGCAACTGGAGGTTAACCAGGCGACCTCCAGCCCCAAGCAGCAGCCAGCAAATAAAGAGGAAACCTCTCCTGGCCTGCTCGTCTCAGAGGTTCTAGAAGAAACCTCCACTCCAAGCCCATGTCCAGATTTCACCCCTGCTCCCAATCCAGTTCTCAGTCCTGCTCCCAATCCAGTTCTCAGTCCTGCTCCCAATCCAGTTCTCAGTCCTGCTCCCAATCCAGTTCTCACCCTGGATCCCAGTCCGGTTCCTACTCTGGTTCTCGATCCTGTTCCCAGTCCGGTTCCTACTCCGGTTCCCAATCCTGTTCTCAGTCCTGCTCCCAATCCAGTTCTCACCCTGGTTCCCAGTCCGGTTCCTACTCCGGTTCTCAATCCAGTTCTCAGTCCTGCTCCCAGTCCAGTTCTCACCCTGGTTCCCAGTCCGGTTCCTACTCCGGTTCTCAATCCTGTTCCCAGTCCGGTTCCTACTCCGGTTCCCAGTCCTGCTCCCAGTCCTGCTCCCAGTCCTGCTCCCAGTGCTGCTCCCAGTCCTGTTCTCAATCCGGTTCCAAGCCCCATTACCAATCATTTCCCAGGTCCAGTTTCTGACTTTTATGAGGGCTACATGGGTTTAATTTCGGGATGGGTGTTAGCCCTCCTCCTCAGTGCAGAGGGTGTTTTCACTCCCAGCTCCACTCATAACCCAGCTCACTCCTCAGTCTCCAGCCCTGTCTCCTCCTCAGTCTCCAGCCCTGTCTCCTCCTCAGTCTCCAGCCCTGTCTCCTCCTCAGTCTCCAGCCCTGTCTCCTCCTCAGTCTCCAGCCCTGTCTCCTCCTCAGTCTCCAACCCAACTCACTCCACTATTTCCAACCCAACTCACTCCACTATCTCCTCCTCTGTTTCCAACCCAACTCGCTCCACTATCTCCTCCACTGTCTCCAACCCAACTCACTCCACTGTCTCCAACCCAACTCACTCCACTGTCTCCAACCCAACTCACTCCACTGTCTCTAATCCAGGAGCTGAAGCAGGTTCCAGGCAGAGCGCCAGGTCACGCGCGGCTCGGAGATCCGGGCCCAGCACCAGGTCACGCGCAGCTCGGAGTTCCAAGCCGAGCACCAGGTCACGCGCAGCTCGGAGTTCCAGGCCGAGCACCAGGTCACGCGCAGCTCGGAGACCCAGGCCGAGCACCAGGTCACGCGCAACCCCGAGATCCAGGCCGAGCATAAGTCCTCGTCCAAGTCCTCGTCCAAGTCCTCGTCCAAGTCCTCGTCCAAGTCCTCGTCACGACACGGTCGACTCTGGCTGCGGGACATTAAATTGCACCAGCCTCGGTTCCAGGGGGGCAGATGTGCTAATCTTGCCCAGGGGTCCGGGTCCGCCAGAACGGACAAAACTTGCGGCGCGTCGGGAGCCGCGCCTTTGGGGGGGGGCTCTGTTAGGTCACGCGAAAAGCGCGACTTCAATTACCAGAACCCTCACTCACACACTCCACACTACATTTCCCAGCAAGCTGTAAGCTAAGTACCTTGGATTCCGACTTCCTCTCAAGCCCTCTTTCTATTTACACACCTCGGTGATAATTTTACGTGCATTTGTGTCTGATTATCTGTTAGCGCTGTGTAGTTAACACACTTTACGTAGTGACCACATTTTATGTGAAGGGTGTTTATTTCTGGATGCTCTTTTTCCGTTTTTCCTTGCTGTTGTTAAGTGTGTGTTTTTCTTACTGCTAGCGCTAACGATTTTGAGAGTGTGTATAAACTTTGCCACGATATCCCGCGAAGTCTCGAAGCCTTCTAAAAAGCTTTTGTGTTACCCTGTGTCCTTTCCACATGTGTGCTGAATAAAGTGACAAAGTTTTTGACCGCAACTGTGTCCAGCCTACTTCTGGTTACATAACAGTGATTAAAAAACATTGTGATTTTAGCTGCATTTTTTCATGTATTTTTTAAGTGTTTCAGATTTAAAAATGTTTCATTTTAAAGCTTATTAATTGTTCAAGAAAAAGTGATCAGATAGATGTCAATATCAGATGATACTCAAGATATTCAAAGAAAAAGTGGATTGTGCCATCTCTAACCTGTAGCTACACACAAATTACAGCAATATTACAAATATGTTGAATGTCTGCTTAATTTTGATCTCCAAAATGCACTTAATACCTTATACAACAATATCTTTAAAAATGTAAAACTTTATTTGCTAGAAAGTATAGATCTGAAAAAAAAAAAAGTATTTACTTATTCAGGTTTTAAAAAGTACTTGCTTTCTGGTCCATGCACACTGTTACTGACACAAAAACAGAATGACAAAAAGTACAGACACATTCTATACATAATGGAAATGCCGGTATAGCATTTCAGTGGTGTTAATACAGTATACAGTGCCATCCATTAATATTGGCACCCTTGGTAAATATGAGCAAAGAAGGCTGTGAAAAATTGTCTTTATTGTTTAACCTTTTGATCTTTTATTTAAAAAAAAAAATCACAAAATACTCTGTTCTCATAGATATCAAACAATTGCAAACAAAACACAGGTTTATCAAAAAAAACAAAACTTTGTTAAATATATGTGTACCACAATTATTGGCACCCTTTTAGTCAATACTTTGTGCTACCTCCCTTTGCCAAGATAACAGCTCTGAGTCTTCTCCTATAATGCCTGATGAGGTTGGAGAATACATGGCAAGGGATCTGAGACCATTCTTCCATACAGAATCTCTCCAGATCCTTCAGATTTTGAGGTCTACGCTGGACTCTCCTCTTCATTTCACCCCACAGGTTTTCTATGGGTTTCAAGTCAGAGGACTGGGATGGCCATGGCAGGACCTGGATTTTGTGGTCAGTAAACCATTTTTTTTTGTTGATTTCGATATTTTGAATCAGTGTCCTGCTGGAAGATCCAACCACGGCCCATTTTAAGCTTTCTGGCAGAGGCAGTCAGGTTTTCATTTAATATTTGTTGATATTTGATAGAGTCCATGATGCCATGTATCCTAACAAAATGTCCAGGTCCTCTGGCAGAAAAACAGCCCAAAAACTAATTAAAATTAAAAATTAAAGAGCCACCACCATATTTAAACGTGGGCATGAGGTACTTTTCCATATGGCTACCTGTCTGTGTGCACCAAAACCACGTCTGGTTGCCAAAAAATTGCCAAAAAGCTCTATTTTGGTTTCATCTGACCATAGAACCCAATCCCATTTGAAGTTCCAGTAGTGTCCGGAAAACTGAAGATGCTTGAGTTTGTTTTGGAAGAGAGTAGAGGCTTTTTTACTTGAAACCCTTCCAAACTACTTGTGGTGATGTAGGTGACTTCGAATGGTAGTTTTGGAGACCTTCTGACCCCAAGACGCAACTAACTTCTGCAGTTCTCCAGCTGTGATCCTTGGAGCTTGATTCATCACATTTCCAGTTGACTGATTTTGTGAAGCTCAACAACCTTTTGCCACATATCACAGCTACATTCTTACCCATTGTTTTGAATGACTAAGGGAATTTGGCCTATAAGTTACCTCATATTTATACCCCGTGAAACAGGATGCTATGGTTGAACAATTTCCTGTTCCTAGTCACCCAGGTGTACTAAAAAAATGTAAAACATCAATGAGAATATACGTCAAATATATTTTTCTCATATGAATTCATAGGGGTGCCAATAATTGTGCCACACATATATTTATGTGTTTGCAATTCCTTGATATCCATGAGAGCAGAGTATTTTTTTGAATTTTTTAAACAAACATCAAAAGGTTAAACAATCAAGACAATTTTTCACAGCCTTCTTTGCTCATATTTACCAAGGGTGCCAATATTAGTGGATGGCACTGTATATATAACCAGCATCATAGGCTAGAGGACTACAATCTAAAATCATTCACCCTCACACCACTTATGAATGCAGGAATGCTGTCTCTCTGTAGGTGATTTTGCAGTGTTGCTGAGTTCTGGTCTATCAGTGAGGCGTGCTGTGCTCATGAACTTTGTCAGCGCCCTCACAGCCTTCATAGGGCTCTACATTGGCCTGTTTGTCTCCTCAGAAATGGAAGTTCAACAGTGGATCTTTACTGTCACAGCTGGGATATTTCTCTATCTGTCACTGGTAGAGATGGTAAGTCAGGTGTTAAAAAATAATCAATATTCTGAAAGTTCTGAATTGTTTGACATCATACTCACTGATTTAACAATCTACACATTTATCATTCAAGCTCTTTCTCTCTTTTTTCTCTCTCTCTCTCCCTGTCTCTTTCTCTAGATGCCTGAAATGAGTAGAGTTCACTCTACACATCCATTTCTTATGTTTATTCTGCAGAATATTGGCCTGCTGGTGGGCTGGGCATGTTTACTGCTTCTAGCACTCTTTGAACACAAACTCACTTTTTAATACACACATGCATGCACATTTTATAAGACAGCATCAAAGAATATAATGTTGTTTCTTTCAGAGTTTTTTAAAGCAATGCCTTAGCCCCAACTAAAATCTGCTGAAAGCAAATGTATAGTTAAGTAGTGTTATTTTCCACAATCCTAGTCCAGGACTTTCAAACTGCACTTTTTTTTAAATATTTTACCTATTGTGATGCACCAAATTCAAACTAATAAAGAGTTTGTAACTGTATGTCAGTGTTGAGTTGAGTCAAATATATTAGAGGAGGGAAACTAAAATGTGCCAATGACACACCACACTGAGGCTGTAATGCTTTTATTGTCTCTTGATGATAAGTCTGGTATAGTGTTCACTGTCTATCGTGTTTTTAAAGATGATTCAGGAATACACAGTGCTATTTATCATTTTAGTGGAACAAGTTTAAACAAAACATACAGTTTGGCATTTTAATTCATTTCATGAATTATTTCACGAAATCCATTACCTAAGCAACACAACCATATCTCAAAATATACCATTTTATTAAAACACAGTGCTTCTCTTCCGAGCACAATGGCCCAAACAAAAACCACTAATAATTGTCATTACAGTAGGTGCACTATATTGATTCTTTGCTAATAGTTTAAATATTTTTAAAAACCTTTTATTACAAGCAAAATGGCACATTTTAATTGTTCAGAATAGTCATGAACAGCTACAAATGAAACTAAAGAAAAAAAATTTTTAGCTGTAAGGAATAAAAAACTGGATCATGCACTTTCTACCTCTAAGTAACAATAAATAAAGTAGAGGGACAAGTGAATCCATATTTGAATTATTTCCTGCAAATTATCTTCATGTCTTCTTACTGTACATGTTTCTTTCCATATAGGTCCTCTGAAAATGAAATTAGGTACACTGATTAGTGCAAGTCAATTCAGGATTTGTGGTATAGTAATCTACATTTTCAGTACACCTCAAGTATACCTTTCCTTGTCACAGAGGTGGTCCCCTTATCTTTTGTACTTTTAAAATGTATCTTTCACCTGGATATGTGTATGAAGTGTCACCTCAGGGAGTACAGTTTTAAGACTGTTTTTGATGATTGGTAGTTAGCTAATTAGCATGCAAATGCTCTATTAATAGAGTTTATTTACTATTATGACAAAGTAAAACTATTTGTATGCCTTCCAACATGGCAGAACATAGTAGCTATCTTCATCATTTACTCTGACATGAAGAATATATGTTATCACACAGTCAGAAATTGTAATGCATCTTCTTTATGTGAGCGCACATGAAGTCTACACTAAGTTTTCAGTTAATGTACTGTTAATGTTAAGCAAAGTGCCTAGAAACTTTGGTTACTCTACATGTAACTCTCGAAAAGCCTATGAATAAATACCCAGATTTCTCTTTTTCTGTTCACCTTTGGGCTCTGGGTATGATGGAATAGTCCAACTTAGGTCAATGCCATGTCAGGGCTAATAAGAAATTGCAATGCATTAATTCATCTTGGCCGGAGACTACAATTTCTAAGATGGAAGGTAATGTATAAATATGTTTACTTAACTTGCTGGGTGTGTGTTAATCCAGGGGTTCATAGGAGTATGCAGCGTGTGTAGAACTCATGGCCACTAGGGGTCCCCCAAAAGTCACTGCTGGAAACCAATAAAAGGCTGACAGTCCATTCAAAACATGGTTAAACATGACCTTGACAAAAGTATATTTATATCTTGAACAAAATTAAATGTTACAGAAAAATGTTTGTATGTGATTAAAGAAAGCAGCATATTATTTAAGAGACACTTTTCAGACAAAAACACAATGAAGGCTGCTGGGTTTTGCTGCAAAAATAAGAAGCAAGTGCGAAAGTCAAAGTCTCCAGAAGAACTGTGGCTGGTTCTGCAAGATGCTCAATAAAACTTACCAGCTCATTTCCTTATAAAACTGCACTAATTGTACCGGAGACTACTATTTTTATTTTTATTTTTTATTTTTTTGTCACACCAAATATTGACTTTGTTTCATTTACAACTGTTTATTGGTCTTTACTGTATTTTTCTTTAAATGTAGAAACATTTAATTTTATTATTTTGAAGGCATCTTTGCCTTCTATATATATATATATATATATATATATATGTATATAAAAGCAATATTAAGTGTTATTTACTTTTTTACTAATTTACTTTAAGACTATCTGTTCCTACTTTTGCTCACCTAAAAATTGGGTGGTCTGCCACCAAGAGTGCCATGTTCTAAATCTAGATGTAAATATCAGGAAATGAAAGCTGAAATTATGATCTATCATCTCGTATTCATCTTTTGATCTCAAACCCAAATGTCTTTAGCGTATAGCAAAAACAAAATAATTGGTCCTGCTGTTCCAATACTTTTGGAGGGGACTGCATGATGACGACTAACTGGAAAGATGTTCTGAGATGCCCACTGCACTCACACCATTGAAAGGGATGATGTTATCCTTATTACCTGGAGAAAATGCATGCTTAGGTAGCAGCAGGAGCAGCACACCTCTATGTAATCCCCATGAGGTTGATATGCCTCTCATAGGGTAGAATGTCACAGGAGAAACTGTCCATTCCCCTCATCTATAGGCCAAGGTAATGATATTCCCCACCTAGTGGGCCAGCCTCTGCTTACATAAGAAAGCCCCCATGTCTTACCACCATACAGTATTAAAGAAACAGTTCATTTGGAGTAGCAGATCTGCTCAGGGAGGAAGCTGCCAGAGTGTTGTGGCAGCTAGTGAAAGCAGCATTGGGAACCAAGGTCTTCCATTCATCTTATTGCTGAGCAGAAAAAGCAGAAACCATTTTCTATGTACATCTTCTCTTGAGTCATATGCAAATTAGACCACATGCTTAGAAAACTTTACCCAATACCAGAACCCACTGTATGATCATCATTTTCTGTGGAGGTTGGATACATTATGCAAAAATTTGACACGTTTATGTGCTCCATCACCCAGTCCTAATACAAGCAAACAATGGTGCTATGTACACCTTTAGGGTAAACCAAGAAACAGATCCTTCTAGCTGGCTATGCAAAATCTGCATAGATTCATTATACTCTAGACATAGAGACAAGCATGGCATTTATTTAAGCCTACTCTTAGTGATAGTCATCTTACATCATCAAGGCACTTCTATGTGGAACCCAAGGCACCCCTTATAGGGACCTTAGTCACTCATATTATGATGCCGGTACATTATAAAGCTAAGATGCCGCAGTTTATGACAATATTTTTTTTTGTGTGTCTGTATGATAAAATCTCACAAAGTTAAAACCCAAAAAAGGCCAAGTTTGTCTTATCTTGCTGAGCTTTGCCAGTAAAGCTTATGACCACAAATAAAATATTATCACACTGTAGAAGAAGAATAACAGCAGAAATGTCTGGATATTAGAGTAATTCAGAAATGATAGCACTCTCAGAAACTCTTCAGCAGATGACTGGTACACTGCAGGATGTGAAAAATTCTGATCAAATCAACACCAGACTCTGGAACACAGTGTAAACAGAGAGGACATGGCATACATTAATTTGCTGTACTATTTGATATATGGTTTTATAATAATAGCGTGTTCATTTAAGCAATATCACACAAGCAAGACTGTATTCGGGGTTCAAGCCCCAGCACCGCCAAGTTGCCACTGTTGGGCCCTTGAGCAAGGCCCTTAACCCTCTCTGCTCCA
Organism: Cranoglanis bouderius; assembly: GCA_023630585.1. Taxonomy (NCBI): domain Eukaryota; kingdom Metazoa; phylum Chordata; class Actinopteri; order Siluriformes; family Cranoglanididae; genus Cranoglanis; species Cranoglanis bouderius. The sequence continues at coordinate 9,920,431 of CM042563.1, forward strand.
TAAGCACAAGGCCGCAAGTCAAATGCCCGCAAGTAATCACAGCCGTGTCATTATTCAATATAACAGCACAACTGCGAGTGCGATGTTGCTTTTACACAACAGTTTTATAAATAAGAAATTAGAACTGAGTAACTGACATTTTGGACACATTAATCTGTTTATTATTACTCTGCGAATCAAAATAGATCCCAAAGAAGTCACACTTACTGATGAGCTTTCATATTTTAAGTCAGAAGTTATAGTCATGTATTGTTTGCCATCTTCACTGATGATATTGCTAACTCTACTGTAGTAAATGTTTCAATAGGACTGTTGCTAGAATTGGAATTTTATGTGGTGAACACAGACAAGTGGAGTGATACAAGCAGTGAAACGTCTCAGTGCAGTTATACTAAATATAAGCACTCTTGGAATACCACTAGTCCAATCAAATTAGTGGGCTGGAACGAACTGTTGTATAAATTTGCAAATAAACTTTACATAGTAATTGTGTTCAGATCATTCATTCATTCATTCATTAATTCATTCATTCACTCATCTTTAGTAGCCAATTGAATGAATGAATGCATGGATGGATGAATGGATGAATGAACGAATATTAAAAATTAGTGTACATCTGAGTCTGAAGCTAAGAGATTGTTCGTTGGGGCCAGGTTGTTGGAAAATCTACAAAACATCAAGAATTTAGGTCAGTTTTACAGACAGATAAAAAAAATATATATGTGTAGGCTTGACATATTTACTTATTAATTTATATACAAAAATATATAAATATACAGCACTGTGCAAAAGTTTTAGGCACCCTATTTTTTGTACTACAAACCTTTTTATTTTTTGACTTATACATTATCAAGTCAGTACAAAAAACATTTTAGGTTCCCAAACATTAGTTTTCTAGCACAAAATTAAATGTTACAGAAAAATGTTTGTATGTCATTAAAGAAAACAGCATATTACGTAAGAGACACTTTTCAGACAAAAAACACAATGAAGGCTGCTGGGTTTTGCTGTAGAAGCGAGTGCGAAAGTCAAAGTCTCCAGAAGAACTGTGTCTGGTTCTGCAAGATGCTCAATAAAACTTACCAGCTCATTTCCTTATAAAACTGCACAAATTGTACCGGAGACTACTATTTTAATTAAAAAATAATAATTTGTGTGTGTGTCACACCAAATATCGACTTTGTTTCATTTACCACTGTTTACTGCTTTTTACAGTATTTTAAAAACATTTAATTTCATTATTTTGAAGGCATCTTTGCTCTACAGCATTTCTTTGCATGTGCCTAAACCTTTTGCACAATGCTCACAATAATCACAGTGCTGTCTAAAGCTTAGATGTGTCTCAAAACACAACTGACGGTAATTTAATATGAAATATTTCGCAAAAACTGTTTTTACACCATAAGGTCATAAAGGTGTCTCAGCTCCTGAAAGTTGTTTATAACTGTGTTGTTTAATGTGCACCTAACATCCGAAGAAGAGAGAGAGAGAGAGAGAGAGAGAGAGAGAGAGAGAGAGAGAGAGAGAGCGCACGCGTTGAATAACGTAATAGTGAGTGTGGGATGGAAAACAGCAGTTGAATGAGTCAACATACTTAATCCCAAATGGGACTGTTTTATACCTCCTCCAACACCGGTGTTTTCTGACAGTCCTTTCATATTCCGCTTGGTTCAAAATTTCTAACTAATCTAAATAAACACCATCGCGTGAAAACGACAGTTTTGTGGCAAGTGCACACTCGAGTGAGGGCGCGCGAGGAGATATCAGCTGTCTGAATCTGCTAGTGTTTACTCTTTGAAAGACCGAGATTTTTCAACCTGAAGCTTCACAAACCGCTTCGTCGAGAAGCAATGTCCAATGGTGGTGAACAGCATGTCCAGAACGCATTCAAGTTCACTGGAAAAACAATTGGACACACTCGAGAACCCACACGCGCTTCAGGTGAGTGAGGTTCAGCAAGGTGATAATAGATTAATAACACATCCAATTATATACAGTTCATTCTGCTGTTGAGAAGTGTGGAGGGTAAATAACCCCTGCGTCGATTTACTTAAAACTGGTTCTCAAAGTGGAAGGGTTTTTTTGTTTTGTTTTGTTTTTGTTTTGTTTTGTTTTGTTACAATCAACCATTCAAAGCAAAATTATTATTATTATTATTATTATTATTATTATTATTATTATTATTATTATTATTATTATTATTATTACCCTGTTTGACTGAGCAGTTAAAATTAATGACTTTAATCCAAACCCTTTAATAATAACTTAACTAGTAGCTGTTTTCTGACAGTGGACACTTCAGTGATTAAAAAGCATTAAGACACCAATCAATAGACACTATATTGTTATACACATTTAACCACTTGACTTAATATTTGTCTGGTGAATATTTGAATAATAAATCTGTCCTTGGTGGGTCCATGGATTGTATTTTAAAGTTAAGGTTGTCCCTGACTGCAAAAAGTTTGAAAATCCCTGACTTAAACCCTTACTCATTATAAGCTATTTTATTTTAAAAAAAATAGGAAACAGTATTCCTAGTTCACTATATAAACAAAAATTATGCTACTTTAACTGGTTTGTAATGTCAAAGATGTGCTTGTGTCTATTCAAAGTCAACCCATTTTAAACAACTATATAGGCTCTCTATATAGTGCATACTGAATACAGACAATTTTATTCTCATGCAGTAGTTATAGCTCAGGGATTCACAAACATTTTGCAGTCAGGAACCCTTAGAGAAACGTTAGATGAACTTCAGATGTGAAATCTTTCATGTGTAGGGCATTTCATTTTTCAGATGTGATTTTTCTCACTGAATAATGTTTCATGTTGTCACATGCTGTTGTGATGTCATGTGTTTACATGCAGTTTCAGGGCATAAGATTATTCATATAATCATGTGAAAAACTGTGTGTATATGATTTTTCTGTAGGGGAAGTGCTTCCAGTATAAATCCACAGACCCATCTATAGGCGTTAGGCTATTTTATGAATACAGTCCATTAATTTAGGCCATATTAGGCACATACACCTACTATCTTATTTATTTATTAGATTAATTGGAGCTTATTATTACTGGTCATCATTTACAGCATGAAGTGCATCACGTTAAATTGTAGATACAAAACAGTTTGTATTATATTGACATCAGTTTTCTTAATTTTCATTAACATTGCAGTTATATTCAAATTAACATTGCTTGTCTTTACATTGGTTATGGTTAGATTAGGAACTCCCTTTAAGGAACCGTGTTGCTGGCATACATATTAAATTGAAATGACAAAGTTTGGAACTGTATATTAAAAAAAAAGCTAATTCATAATAGAATCACAGATCCCCTGGATATATGGCACAAACCAATGATGATCTGCAGACCCCACTTTGGAGAACCATGGTCATAGTGGAGTGTTTCCTAGTTCTGGTTGAGCAGTCCTTCTGCTCTGTAGATATTATAGTGTTATTTTCCCTCATATACCCCACTCTGCTCATCACTTTCACCTGACTGGATGTACTATAATCTTACCAATGCATAACTACTACATTTCTGAATACTAATGCAATGAACATAGTGAATTATAACAAATATTAAAAGAAGAGGTGTGTTAAAAATAGCAGCATGAGCAGTTGGAATGCAATAATACAGTAACAGCAATGACAACAAATGTAACAGCTAGCATATGATTATAATATTAACATATTAAACAAAGAAACAGTGTAGGGGAAATGGCCATCAATCTCTGCCTTTGTATATCTTCTTCTGCCTATCTATCTCTATCTGTGCATCTCGCTCTCTCTCGCTCTCTCTCTTTTCTATCTTTCTGTTTGTCTCAGTTTTAACTGGGGTTGACAGTATTAAAATAAACATGCCCACCCGACTCAGACAGACTTGGCAGAACTTTACATGGCCTTAGGGAATAAGCCATTAAAAAAAAAAAAGAAAGAAGTCATTTGCAATCAGGACTGTTTTGCGGTTGCCATTGGTGACATGTGAGCTGGTTCAGTCTCCTTTTGAGTTACACTCATAGTATCGTCACTAAAAATGGTTCATTCACTATTTTCCCACATTTTTGCAGTGTCACAGGAGAAAATTGGGCAGAAAAGGAAGGTTCAAAGGTTCAGATGGAAGTACTAGCTCAGACACCACAAACAACAGCATTGTGCGCCAGGTAAGAAGACTTACCATGACTGTTGCAGATTGGACTACTGATTGCTTGCGGTTTGGATTGTACGTGTAGCTGAGAGAGCAGATGCTGCTGCAGGTGTAAAATAATTAAGTGCTTGCAATGAAGTAATTTCAGAGTCACAATAATAGTATTATTTCAGTGCTTGATGTGGTAGACTATGAAAATGTACTTTTAATCAATAAAAAGTACATATGAATTGTTTTATCATACTTACATAATCACTTACCATCTCTCTCTCTCTCACTCTCACTCTACTGTGAGAGTGTGTTGGTGGCCACTGACAGGCATCGATGATATCAGTGTGGGCGATTTTTTCCAGACTCCTACCTGCAGTTACACAAGCTGAATAGAAGCTTTAGGTAATGCTTAGGTCACGCAGTACAGGTTAATAGAGACACACATACGCACACTAGCATTCTTGGCACCGAACAGCTGAACTGTCAGAGAAAATGATCAATGCTTTCCTGTTAGACCGTGTGAAGTACTGTGTGTAGAGTGTAAATGTTTGTATGCATGAGTGTGTGTATGTCATAAAGCAGAGGTGCTCCCACAAGAACACAGTGTTTATGATCTGGGAAGCATCTGGTCTTTGTTGCTCTGACCCACTGCTCTGCTCTTCTCCTCAACACAAACCTCTGCAGGCATGCTTCTGCCTTTTAAGGAACAGTGACACACACACACACACACACTCACTCACACACACACACACACACACACACACACACACACACACACACACACACACACACACACACACACACACACACACACACACACACACACGTAAACCATAAACAAAGATGAATATATTCAGGTTTCTGACCATTTGTTACATTTAAACTGAAGTAAGTTTGCACTTGCATATTGGTATGTGTATAGGGTGTCTGTCCTTACTGTGATTTCATGAATTCTGATCTTTGCCATTATTGACAGGATGACAAAATACTGTAATGAAACCTCCAAATTTCATGAAATATCCACATTTCCTCCTAAAAAGTAGAGAGATAGGGAAATAGATTAAGAGAGTGGCTGAGAGAAAATAATAAAAAGACACAGAGTTACAGTTATGAGAGAATCATATTGTCATGTTTGACCAATAGCCTGAAGAACTGTGCTAAATTACCATTCCAGTACTAAGTGCATCTTGAAATAGCCCAGCTTCCAGTAACTCTTCAGGTGTTATGAGAGAAAATGTTTTTACATTGTTCTTCTGTCATCATAACCCAATGACCTTATTGTACCCTTCCCTACCACTTCCCCTACTACTGAGAACTCAGTTATATTTCAAGTACACATGACCCTGGACCTTTAAATTTTTTGGAGATATTTTTACAAGCTTCAGTAACTTTGTTCTGACTCAGTTGGATATTTGCTTTTACCCAGTAGGCAATGAGTCAGACTCCCATCATGCCTGTGGGCATGTATGCAACCAATCATTGACTGGAAGGGTCACGGGGCGATAAGTGGGAGATTGTGTGCCATCATACTCTTTACACCTACCTCTGTACTCAGCTCAGAAGGGTGAATTCATTTGAGAAAGGGAGAAGATGAAGTTGGCTCTTTGTATCATATACACTGCACTAGCAACAAAAGCAAGCATTTTTCTAACAATTAATACCCATTGTAATCATTAGCCAATCCTCTTTATTAAATTAACATTTTCAAATTGCAAGATACAATTCACCCATCAAACATAAATGAAAGGACTCATGTGTTCCTATTTATGCATAACAGGAACATATGTAAACCTGCTTTTGGTATAATAATGCTTATAACAGTTGTTATTAATGCTTAATGTCAGTAATAACCACTGGCGTTCTAATTCATCCATCCAGACATTTTGTTCTTCATTCTGTCTCTTAGGTAGCTAGGTAATGATAGTCATCTAGCCCATTACTGTTGGCTCTTTGTGCTGTGTTGTAGAACCACAGTTCGATCCATGGTATTGTATGAACAAAGCGCAAGTTTATACAGTGGTGCTTGAAAGTTTGTGAACCCTTTAAAATTTTCTATATATCTGAATAAATATGATCCAAAACAACATCGGATTTTCACACAAGTCCTAAAAGTAGACAAAGAGATTCCAGTTAATCAAATGAGACAAAAATATTGTACTTGGTTACTTATTTACTGAGGAAAATGATCCAATATTACATATCTCTGAGTGGCAAAAGTATGTGAAACTCTAGGATTAGCAGTTAATTTGAAGATGAAATTAGAGTCAGGTGTTTTCAATCAATGGGATGACAATCAGGTGTGAGTGAGCACCATGTTTTATTTAAAGAACAGGGATCTATCAAAGTCATATCTTCACAACACATGGTTGTGGAAGTGTATCATGGCATGAACAAAAGAGATTTCCGAGGACCTCAGAAAAAGAGTTGTTGATGCTCATCAGGCTGGAAAAGGTTACAAAACCATCTCTAAATTGTTTGGACTCCACCAATCCACAGTCAGACAGACTGTGTACAAATGGAGGAAACTCAAGACCATTATTACCCTCCCCAGGAGTGGTTGACCAACAAAGATCACTCCAAGAGCAAGACATGTAATAGTCTGCGAGGTCATAAAGGAGCCCAGGGTAACATCTAAGCAACTAACGGCCCCTCTCACAATGGCTAATGTTAATGTTCATGAGTCCACCATCAGGAGAACACTGAACAACAATAGTGTGCATGGCAGAGTTGCAAGGAGAACGCCACTGGCTTCCAAAAAGAACATTGCTGCCCTTCTGCAGTTTGCTAAAGATCATGTGGACAAGCCAGAAGGCTATTGGAAAAATGTTTTGTGGAAGGATGAGACCAAAATAGAATTTTTGGGTTAAATGAGAAGCGTTATGTTTGTAGAAAGGAAAACACTGCATTCCAGCATAAGAACCTTATCCCATCTGTGAAATATGGTGGTGGTAGTATCATGGTTTGGGCCTGTTTTGCGGCCATCTGGTCCAGGATGGCTGGCCATCGTTGATGGAACAATAAATTCTGAATTATACCTGCAAAATATAAAGCAAAATATCAGAACATCTGTCCATGAACTGAATCTCAAGAGAAAGTAGATCATGCAGGAAGACAACGACCCTAAGCACGTCATTTCAAAAAAATGGTTTTAACCAAAAAATGGTTTTAACCAAAAAATGTTTAAAGGAGAATAAAGGTAATGTTTTGGAATAGCCAAGCCAAAGCCTTGAAGCCTTGCTTCAGTCCTGAAGCAAGCAGTACATGTGAGGAAACCCACCAACATCCCAGAGTTGAAGCTGTTCTGTACTGAGGAATGGGCTAAAATTCCTCCAAGCCTATGTGCAGGACTGATCAACAGTTACCGGAAATATTTAGTTGCAGTTAGTGCTGCACAAGGGGGTCACACAAGATACTGAAAGCAAAGGTTCACATACTTTTGCCACTAACAGAAATGTAATATTGGATCATTTTCCTCAATAAATAAATGACCAAGTATAATATTTTTGTTTCATTTGTTTAATTGGGTTCTCTTTATCTACTTTTAGGACTTCGGATGATGTTTTAGGTCATATTTATGCAGAAATGTAGAAAATTCTAAAGGGTTCACAAACTTTCACGCACCACTGTATTGGACACAAAGGGGTTTCCTGATAGGACACTACAAATGTGCATTTACCCTCTTCGGTGACAGCTCTTGTTGAAGGCAAAAGAGTAGTACTGGATGTCTTATAATCACAGTGATGTGCACTGTAACATTTTTAATTACACAAAACGTATATACAGCATCTCACAAAAGTGAGTACACCCCTCACATTTTTGTAAATATTTTATTATATCTTTTCATGGGACAACACTGATGAAATGACACTTTGCTACAATGTAAAGTAGTGAGTGTACAGCTTGTATAACAGTGTAAATTTGCTGTCCCCTCAAAATAACTCAACACACAGCCATTAATGTCTAAACCGTTGGCAACAAAAGTGAGTACACCCCTAAGTGAAAATGTCCAAATTGGGCCCAATTAGCCATTTTCCCTCCCCGGTGTCATGTGACTCATTAATGTTACAAGATCTCAGGTGTGAATGGGGAGCAGGTGTGTTAAGTTTGGTGTTATCGCTCTCACACTCTCTCATACTGGTCACTGGAAGTTCAACATGGCACCTCAGGGCATAGAACTCTCTGAGGATCTGAAAAAAAGAATTGTTGTTCTACATAAAGATGGCCTAGGCTATAAGAAGATTGCCAACACCCTGAAACTGAGCTGCAGCACAGTGGCCAAGACCATACAGTGGTTTAACAGGACAGGTTCCACTCAGAACAGGCCTCGCCATGGTTGACCAAAGAAGTTGAGTGCACGTGCTCAGCATCATATCCAGAGGTTGGCTCTGCAGAATATACATATGAGTGCTGCCAGCATTGCTGCAGAGGTTGAAGGGGTGGGGGGTCAGCCTGTCAGTGCTCAGACCATACGCCGCACACTGCATCAAATTGGTCTGCATGGCTGTCGTCCCAGAAGGAAGCTTCTTCTAAAGATGATGCACAAGAAAGCCCGCAAACAGTTTGCTGAAGACAAGCAGACTAAGGACATGGATTACTGGAACCATGTCCTGTGGTCTGATGAGAGAAAGATAAACTTAGTTGGTTCAGATGGTGTCAAGCGTGTGTGGCGGCAACGAAGTGAGGCATACAAAGACAAGTGTGTCTTGACTACCGTCAAGCATGGTGGTGGGAGTGTCATGGTCTGGGGCTGCATGAGTGCTGCCGGCACTGGGGAGTGTACTGTGACATACTGAAGCAGAGCATGATCCCCTCCCTTCAGAAACTGGGCTGCAGGGCAGTATTCCAACATGATAACGACCCCAAACACACCTCCAAGACGACCACTGCCTTGCTAAAGAAGCTGAGGGTAAAGGTGATGGACTGGCCAAGCATGTCTCCAGACCTAAACCCTATTGAGCATCTGTGGGGCATCCTCAAATGGAAGGTGGAGGAGCGCAAGGTCTCTAACCTCCACCAGCTCTGTGATGTCATCATGGAGGAGTGAAAGAGGACTCCAGTGGCAACCTGTGAAGCTCTGGTGAACTCCATGCCCAACAGGGTTAAGGCAGTGCTGGAAAATAATGGTGGCCACACAAAATATTGACACTTTGGGCCCAATTTGGACATTTTCACTTAGCGGTGTACTCACTTTTGTTGCCAGCGGTTTAGACATGGCTGTGTGTTGAGTTATTTTGAGGGGACAGCAAATTCACACTGTTATACAAGCTGTACACTCACTACTTTACATTGTAGCAAAGTGTCATTTCTTCAGTGTTGTCCCATGAAAAGATACAATAAAATATTTACAAAAATGTGAGGGGTGTACTCACTTTTGTGAGATACTGTAATACTGTACTCAAACTATTTAGTGCATAGTATACCATTTGGGACACAGCCTTAAATATTCCTCGAATGTGGTTCAACTTGCCACTCACAGCTGTCATATTAGTCCATGCATACAATGGCACAGTGCAACCCATGTTATGTGAAAGATTCTTCCACAAGTTGCTTGTAATCACCTATTTCTTCCAGAGAGGCTTTCAAATATGAAAATACCATTACTTTATTTATTCATTCATCATTTATTCATCTTCAGCAACTGATTCATCCTGGTTAGGGTTGCAGTGGACACAGAGCCTATCCTGAGATCATTGGCCACGATGCGGGAATACACCCCAGATGGGTTGCCAGTCCATTCCAATAAACACATATATTTGCTGACAAGATCACATTTGTCCAGTTGAGCATCATACAGACAAGCAACAGTTTAAAGGTAAAACAAACATAAAGTGTCTTGGTAAGGTGTAGTATCACCGTTAGCTGCAGATTCAATGCAACGTGGAACAGATTTTAAGTGTCTGGAACTGTACAGGAGGAATGAACACCATTCAGCATTGCTCATGACATTTACTGTGAGTGCTTTCCAAGAGAACTGTACTGTTTATTTAGCAGTCAAAAATAAGAATACATATGCTCTCCAGAAGCTGCTCATCAGTAAACTAGGCATACAAGCACAACTACAAAAATACAGTAGCAAGAAAAAATTGTGAACCCTTTGGAATTATCTGGATTCCTGCAGTAATTACTCATATAAAATGGTTTGATTATAGTCATAATTATATACAAACACAATCTGTAATTACAAATGAGAAATTATTCTTGTCATAAACAGTAGCCACTTATGAGCAAGCAATTCTTATATATATAGTTATTTAATGATTTCTATAATCTATGTCAATGATCCGACAAAGATTAATTAATGTGGATGTTAACATGAATTAGCACATTAAGTTTTGGTAATGGACTATTTATAAAGTTGTTGCATATAGTTTATTAACTTAATAAATGTGTTTGTTAACATTACTATATACAATAATTAACATTAGTTATACCACAGCACTCCTGAATTCTTGAATCTTATTGGTCAGAACAGCAGTTCTGACTGTACATCCTGCTGTAATTCAAACCACATGTTTGTATTACTGTAGTTCTAATAATTGCACTAGTATGTTATTGTTTCTATAGTAACTCAACCAGAGGCACTCAAAGCTCTCTGTAATGAGACATTTATTAAGTATTTATAGTATTTGTAGTTTCTCAGTAACATAAGCTTTGTTTGTGTGGTTTTTTTTTTTGTGTGTTGTCTTATTACCATCAAAGAAGAGAAAAAAGAGAGGCTGGTGAGGGAACAACTGTTTATAGATGTTGTAACATAAGTGATGCCAAGACCTTGCCCTGCAGACATCCTACAACAGTAAATGTACCTATAAATAGCTAGATGTATGATGTGTCATTAACTAATAAATTAAAATGTGTAATAGATGGAAAATTGCTGTGGTCTAAGAGCACTTCATGATATGCTGTTATTAATCAACATGAAACTAATCAACAGTGCTTTGCGCTGCATCAGACCACCCCGCACCAACCAGACATCACACTAGTTTTCCTATAATTGCATGCTTCTTTGTTTTTTATTCCTTGATTAATACATTATGTAATACTGTGTTATGCTAATGAAATCATGAAACGTAACATTTTTATGTGTTTTTTTTTTTTTGACGGGACATGTACAAGCAACTTCTTTTGAAAACTGAATGTATTATAAAAACCGATCTCAAGGCATTTTATACACCGGTGAAGCAAAACTTGCAGCTGATTTTTGTTGTTTTTTTTTTTTTGTTTGCCATTTAGATTCCTTTGAAATTACGCTGACCAATTCATTTTTACATTAGGCTATTTTAAGCGCTTGAAGTGCTTGACCTGCTTTTTATAGACGGTGTCTGGAAGGCTACTAGGATGTGCTGGTGAACACTAGGGATGGGCGATATTTTATCGTTTGCGATATACCGGAAGAAATTCTCCCCACAATAAGAATTAGTCTTCCCGTGATAATAACGATAAAGCCTAGTCGATGACGTATTTCTGTGTGCGACGGTCTGTGACCCGTTCGCAGCTCTGGTGCAGAGCAAAAACAAGTATGGCGGTGGGTGGACGTGAAGCTGAGGAGGAGTTTATCTCTAAATGAGAAGCCTGGTGTTTGGATTTTTTACTGGTTTTTTATTATTTTATGTAATTGGTATATTTTAGGAGCCTACTGATGATGGGTAAGTTTTACTTTTAGATCAATGTTTGTGTTTCTGAGGCTCTCAAGACTGCATGCAGCTATCACTTGTAGCTAAAAACAGTGGTGAATGGTGCTATATTTATATTGTCACTGATTTCGTTATCGCAATAAATACCAGAAAATATCGTGATATAGTTTTAAGTCCATATCGCCCGTCCCTAGTGAACACCACTGGCAAAGGAAGCTATCAAGTTAAAGAAGGAGGCCTTCTGTGTGATGTTCACAGAGGTGATACAATTGAGAGGTATAGGAGAGCCAGAAGGCAAAAGCAGCTGGAGAAGAAAAAGCTCAGGCAAGGGAGGAGTTTGAAGAGGCCGTGAAAATAGACTTTCAGGTGGACCCAAAGGTGTTCTGGCAAATGATTCATTTGCAACATTTGAAAGTAGTTTTAGCCTTAAGATTGTTGGTGCATATGGTCCCTGGTCTGTATTTTTTATTTAGTGAAAAATTTTATGTAAACTGCCTAATGGCTCTATTTTGCTGTGTTCATATAAGATCTTACCCACTGGAGGTTCTTAAATAAGATATTGCCAACTACTTTGGTCATACTAAGGAGAGAATTCCTAAGGAGAGCAAATCTGAACATCACATCTGATCTGAAATGAGACAACAGAACAAGGATGTGTACCTGAGCTTTCTGACATTAATCATATCAGCAGTATCAATGATTTTTACATTGGCCATAAAGTTCTAAGTTATACTGAATAAAAGCAACCATTTAGTGAATATGTAATCATAATTTGCTGGATCTGAAGCTGTAATAATGTCTTTTAGGGCACATTTTCAAAGTTTAATATGTGTATAAATTGCAATCCAGAGTTTTCTCTTGCATTTATTCTATCTGTGGCCAGCTCCTTTCAGCTCATTGTACATTCATGAACTGAAAACATCAACAGTGATGAAAGTGAAATTATTATGTCCTCCTTTTTGTAAAATATGTAAATATTTGCTCAAATAAACAAAACGATTTTATTTGGAAAGAATGTTGGATGCAGCGAAACCTTGAACCTGTGCAAGGCAGTGTGTCAGGAGTCTAATCCCATGGGTCTAATCCCATTTGTTACTGTGGGATGCATCATTTGTCCAATTTGTTTCTGATGTACAAATAGCAGAATTACACTGCACTCTGGTGGCTGTAATGTGTATTTACACATGATCAATCCCCTTTAGCTTGTGCACTAAGCCTTCTACACTCTTCTGTGTTACTCTTCCATGTTCTAATGTGTTTTGTTCAAGCTTCTCACTGTGCGCTTTAAGCAAAGCAGAAAATAACATTGTTGTTTAAACCATTAAGGCTGCCTTTATAGACAAACTTTTTTTAGATGTCCGTACAAGTAAGTAATGAAACTGCATGTTTATTCTTTAATAATGAGCTGAAACAAAGACTGAGACATAGAGAGAAAAATACACTGGATATTAAAAAAAAAAAGATAGAGAGACTGCTCTAATTTCTGTTTTCAGGAAGGATATCCAAAGCAGTCTATTGGTGTGTGCATGTGTGAGTGAGTGAGTGAGTGTGTGGAAGGAAGCACAGGCATAAACTGCTGCACTAAGAAAGCAGAGAATATGGAGATGCAAGTAGTAAGACAAGAGAACAGTATTTAAAGGAATTCCTGAATAAGGAAGTAGGACATTGTCCATACTAGACCTGCAGAATTGTAGTCCAAAGACACATTTTCAGGTTTTGGCTTTTTCAATTTTTCACCAGTGGATATTCGGAAAGAAAAGTTTCTCACTCACTAACACACAACCACAATAGGCCAGTGTACTGACATACGTGTTTTTATTTGTCCATAATTTTCAGCATTTTTATATGTAGTTTGAAAACAGCACAGTTCAGGTAATCAAATAATGTTCACTGTTCACTATATATATATATATATAGTTTTTGTGTTTTGTGAGCACTCAGGTAAAGAAAACATTCATGTAAGATTTCTGTTGTACTGGTGTGATTGAGATATTGGTCAAAATATGTTGTCCAACGTGGATTTTTTTTTTCTTTTCAATAACATATAGACCACCCCCTTTGAAAATAAGCACCTTAATTTAAAAATGATATGCGAATGGGAAGATGTCAAGCCCCGAAAAAAAACATCCAGTAATAGTCTGGTACATTGCCAATATATTTTTGCATGAATAGTCTTAGTTGTAATTATCACATCAAATTATGTTTAATTTAACCATATGGCTTCCATCCTCAGCTTAAAACTGTTTCTCCAAAAGTTAATTGTGCACACAATGTAATGAAGCCACAAGATACTACTGTAAATCAAGGCCAAATCATAATGTGTGTGCAGTATATAGTCTATTTTATCTCACTTTTAATTTGCTCTTTTGAGTTGTTAAATTAATAAAATAACGCCAGTGTTTTTGCTTTTCTGTAAAGAAACATGTCCATGGTTTGAAGGATGAGCTTGCTAAACAAGGCAATAAGCCATGGATTCACAATTCATGTAAAGTTGCATTTATCTATCTATCTATCTATTTGAATTGATGATGCTTTTAGGTTTTAGAATTTTATATTGGTAACAGTGACATAGCTATAAATTTTATAGATTTCCAGAAGGCTGGTTATGTCATATATTTAATCGAGAAAGTCAGAAACTTTGTTGGGAGATGTTCACTGCTCTGGAAAGAGTGAGACAAATGTCTAGGTCCACATAGAGTCTCTTAAACCAGCAAGCTGCAACTAACTCTGTTATCTTTGTGTGTGTGTGTGTGTGTGTGTGTGTGTGTGTGTGTGTGTGTGTGTGTGTGTGTGTGTGTGTGTGTGTGTGTGATATATTTTTTATTTTCCTTTCCTTCCTTCCTTCCTTCCTTCCTTCCTTCCTTCCTTCCTTCCTTCCTTCCTTCCTTCCTTCCTAAAGGCTTGTCAGCACTTTAACTGCAAAGGGAATCAGAAACTTACAAATGCCATACATTACAATAATGCAAAATTAGGACTTGACCAATAGTTAGGAGCTAAAATTCAGCTAATGGATAACAAAGTTGGTAAAACTAAAAATAAAAAAAATAAAAAAGACAATAAATACTTAAAGGCTTAATGGCAATAAAAGCAATTATGTACTCTCAAACAAAAGCAAAATTTCATTCATCTTCAGTAACCGCTTCATCTTAGTCAGGGTTGTGGTGGATCCGGATCTATCCCGAGAACACTGGGTGTGAGGTGGGAATACGATCTGGATGGAACAACAGACCATCCATTAAATTAAAATTTATGGGGGCTCCCAAGCGACACAATCCTCTAAGTTTCCCTTTTTTTCAAGACCTCATGAATTTAAATCCTGATGATCCTGCAGCCAGATGTGTGTCTGACTATTGCCCAGCCATATTCATTATGGACACACCCTATCTTCATGCCATCTGAAAGCCATTAACTGGTAGTTTATGTTAATCAGAGTAATAATTACAATAGCAGTGGTGGCCAGTAGCAGACAATTACTATAACACCATGACATACACTTTCATGCTCCATTACATAGACATTCCAGACACTCTATGCCATATACTGTACTGGCAAATGATGTAGAAGCTTGCTGTGCTGTGGCCTGTGCTTAAAAATGCCTGCTCATTCACAATGCACGACTGTTAATTCTAGCTGTTAATTAACTCTGATAATCATCCAGTGATCCAAAAACTTATTTTTTGCAAAGAAAAATGTTCACATGAAGAGAACACAATAACCAAAAGTCTGACTGAATGTCTAATTTTAAATATTAGTCTTGTTCTACTTGTAGAACATACTTGTAGGTATGCGTGGAGTAAAAATTGTACTGCAGCCACTCACTAGAGGGCATCATAGATATACTGCCAATGGTGTGTATACAGAATCAATTTCTGAGGATGTTGTTTAGTCCGGGGAATCTTGATGTTGCTTAGTCTGGGAACCGGCTGATTTTATTGGCTATCGGATGTACAGTCAGGTCCTTACATGTTTGTACATTGTCATAGATGTACAAACAAGCTGAATTAATTAATCCATTCATTAAATAATGAATATGAGCTCAAAATGTAGACTTTTAACTTTGATTTGAAGGCATTAACATCCAAATTGGGTGAAAGGTCTAGGAATTATGCACCCCCAATCCCCCCTATTTTTTTTAAGTGACCAAAAGTGACTGGACAATTGGTTGCTCAGCTGTTCCATGCTAATGTGTGCATTATTCCCTATTTCACTTTCAGGTAAGCAGATAAATGGTCTAGAGTTGATTTCAAGTGTGTCATCTGCATTTGGAATCTGTTACTGTTAACTCTCAATATGAAGTCCAAAGAGCTGAAGCAAGGCATCATTAGGCTGAAACATTAGGTGTGGCCAAATCAACTGTTTGGCATATTCTTAAAAAAAAGAAAGATGGCATTGGTGAGCTCAGGAACACCAAAAGGCCTGGAAGACCACACAAAACAACTGTGGTGGATGACAGAAGAATTCTTGAGCATATCAAGTACACCCTCCAGGAGGTAGGCGTATCTATTTCAAAGTCAACGATCAAGAGAAGACTTCACCAGAGTAAATACAAAGGGCTTACCACAAGGTGTAGACCACTAGTAAACCTCAAAACCAGGAAGACCAGATTAGAGTTCACCTAAAACATCTTAAAAAACCATTACAATTCTGACACATTTGTTATAGATTTTTTATTTTATGACTTCTATATTATCAATTCAGTACAAAAAACATTTTAGATTCCCAAACATTTGTTTTCTAGCACAAAATTAAATGTTACAGAAAAATGTTTGTATGTCATTAAAGAAAGCAGCATATTATGTAAGAGACACTTTTCAGACAAAAAAAAACATAATGAAGGCTGCTGGGTTTTGCTGCAAAAATAAGAAGCGAGTGCGAAAGTCAAAGTCTCCAGAAGAACTGTGGCTGGTTCTGCAAGATGCTCAATAAAACTTACCAGCTTATTTCCTTATAAAACTGCACAAATTGTACCGGAGACTACTATATATATTTTTTTTCATTTATTACTGTTTACTGCTCTTTATGGTATTTTTTTTTTAATGTAGAAACATTTATTTTCATTATTTTGAAGGCATTTTTGCTCTACAGCATTTCTTTGCATGTGCCTAAGACATGTCCATGTACTGGACATGTCTTAGCTGTCTGGAATTATGTACAGGAATTCAAAGTGCAGACTTTTAGTTTTAATTAAAGAGTAAAAATTAAAGAGTACATCCAAATCAGGTGTAATGGAGTAGGAATTACAGCACTTTTTATATGTGGTGCCCCCCTTTTTAAGAGACCAAAAGTAATTTAAGAGACCAAAAGTAATTAAATAACGTCTATTTTTGAAAGCATTTTTACTTTACAGCATTTTTCACACCTGCCTGAAACTTTTGCACAGTACAGTATTTACAGTGAGTTGATCCCCTGCTGATTTTGTACGTTTGCCCACTGACAAAGAAATGATCAGTCTATGATTTTAATGGTAGGTGTATTTTAACAGTGAGAGACAGAATAACAACAAAAAAAATCCAGAAAAACGCATTTCAAAAAAGTTATAAATTGATTTGCATTTTAATGAGGGAAATAAGTATTTGATCCCTTCAACTTAGTACTTGGTGGCAAAACCCTTGCTGGCAATCGCAGAGGTCAGACGTTTCTTGTAGTTGGCCACCAGGTTTACACACATCTCAGGAGGGATTTTGTCCCACTCCTCTTTGCAGATCCTCTCCAAGTCATTAAGGTCTCGAGGCTGACGTTTGGCAACTCAAACCTTCAGCTCCCTCGCCCAAACACGGCGAGTTGAGTTGATGCCAAAGAGCTCGATTTTGGTCTCATCTGACCACAACACTTTCACCCAGTTCTCCTCTGAATCATTCAGGCAAACTTCAGACGGGCCTGTACATGTGCTTTCTTGAGCAGAGGGACCTTGCGGGCGCTGCAGGATTTCAGTCCTTCACGGCGTAGTGTGTTACCAATTCTTTTCTTGGTGACTATGGTCCCAGCTGACTTGAGATCATTAACAAGATCCTCCCATGTAGTTCTGGGCTGATTCCTCACTGTTCTCATGATCACTGAAACTCCACGAGGTGAGATCTTGCATGGAGCCCCAGACTGAGGGAGACTGACAGTTTCTTCCATTTGCGAATAATCACACCAACTGTTGTCACCTTCTCACCAAGCTGCTTGGCGATGGTCTTGTAGCCCATTCCAGCCTTGTGTAGGTCTACAATCTTGTCCCTGACATCCTTGGACAGCTCTTTGGTCTTGGCCATGGTGGAGAGTTTGGAATCTGATTGATTGATTGCTTCTGTGGACAGGTGTCTTTTATACAGGTAACAAACTGAGATTAGGAGACACCTACCATTAAAATTATAGACTGATCATTTCTTTGTCAGTGGGCAAAGGTACAAAATCAGCAGGGGATCAAATATTTTTTCCCTCACTGTATGTGTGTATATCGTTTGGTTACTTATGTTATGGTTATGGTTAGATTTAGGCATAGCATTCATTAGCCAGCCATGTCCGTGGAAGGTCCTCACAATCATAGTAAGACAAATATTTGTGTGTGTGTGTGTGTGTGTGTGTGTGTGTGTGTGTGTGTGTGTGTGTGTGTGTGTGTGTGTGTGTGTGTGTGTGTGTGTGTTATGGTGCATTTGTCTGTGTAGCTCTGCAGTATAGAAATGATGTGACAGGTTTTACATTAAACACAGAGACAGATGGTTAAAGGTCTAATTATCAAGTGTGCTTGTTTGGGTGTGTGTGTGTGTGTGTGTGTGTGTGTGTGTGTGTGTATGTGTATGTGTGTGGTCATTAACTGTATCGGTGCCCAAACATTACAAGAATAATAATGAGCAGCCTGGATTTCCATTATATATCAGTTCTAAATTGTCCCTAGCTTCAGTAGTGTGTGTGTGTGTGTGTGTGTGTGTGTGTGTGTGTGTGTGTGTGTGTGTGTGTGTGTGTGTGTGTGTGTGTGTGTGTGTGTGTGTGTGTGTGTGTGTGTGTGAGTGAAATGCACAGGCACAAAAACACTAGCAGCTTGCAAGGAGGCGAAAACGGAACTGATGCAAGGATGCAATGATCACATGGTACTGAGTGAAAGAAGCAGTCGAACGGAAAGAGGTGTAGAGAGCTAGCAAGTGTGAAATGAAGTGAGAACGCAGCAAGGTGGTCCAGTGAAGAGATGTTATTGGTGAAGAGAAAGTGATATAATTGGTGGGAGAGGCAAGAGAGAATAGTAGTTTCACGTCTCAGTATTTATTACACTAAACATGACTTCTATTGGCTGTCGAAAAACGTTGTCCCACCCAAGCAGAGCAGAAAACCGTCCCAGTAGACAATGAAAGCAAGGTGGAAATGAGGGCAACAGAAAGAGAAATGTTATTATGCAAATCCATGTACTTATGTAAAGATTAGGACAGAACAGTAAAGGTACAGCTGAGGTTTGCTATGTGCATCATGTCGAAATCTCTATGCCCCAGCCTTATACACACTGTAAACTGATAATCCCTAGTTTACCTCGATGTCACTGCTCACTACATGTGCCCCATTTCCCCACCCCTTTCCATGTATTTCTGTAGTAATACCTGCCTCATGCGTGGCAGCAGCTGCCAAATCCTCGCTCCATAATTGGTGGTCTTTCTAAGGCCCAGCTGGGTGGGGTTTTACATATTCATATCTCTCCCACCTCAGTGTTGAGAGTTTCCACAGGCAACAAGGAGGAACAATAATGGAAGTTTTCTCACCTTGCTTCACAGGATTCGTTATCACCTTTCGAGGAGAATGCACTGATTTCAGCAGTTTCTCGTCTTCTCTGTCTGCTTATTATTCCATCATTCCTTCCTGGCTTTTAGCTACCGTTGAAGTTCCCATGGCCGTGCTTAATATTGTTACCGTGGTTATATGAAGCTAAAATTAAGGCGGAGGTTCTGATACATCACACGGACAGGGCCGATCTAAATGGAGCTCCACATGGACCCTCTTGACTCGACCTCGGAACCAGTCCTGGACAACAAAACAGTGAGTGTGAGACTGAGGCCTTTCCTCTGAATTGGAGTCTTCACACGGCCATGCACAATCCACCCAAGCGCAAGAACGTCTCCTGGGTGAGTGTGGGTTGTCTAGATACAGCCAGGATAGGGACTTGAAAACGTGTGTGTGTGTGTGTGTGTGTGTGTGCGTGTGTGTGTGTGTGTGTGTGTGTGTGTGTGTGTGGTGTCACATGCTTCCGACTTGTAATTTTGCAATTAGCAGACTCAAGGAGGAGATGTGAAGTGACATTTCAACAGGTGGTGGATTTGGAGAAAAAAATATAATCAATCTATAAGTTCTTAAGTTCTTTTGATTGTAAAAGTATGAGATTACCATTTGGCTCATAGACGGGCCCTGTCTGGATCCCATAAACACATAGATATATACAGTTTTACAAGCAGTACTGCTGACTATTGCAGGCTTGCAGAATTTATTGTGCTAAAAAAGCTGTGCAGTTAGTCATGCAAAACTGCAAGTGATATGTTGGAACAAGTGGTGATAGTTTATTTGCTTGAGGAGGCCTATGTCTGGGTATCCAAATATTTATAACTGCTAATTTAGCAGTCAGTTTACAGCTCCAAACAGTAAGGATTAACATTTGGAAAAATTTGTTATTTATTTCTTTCAAATATTTATTTGAACTAGTATAAATGTTTTGGTTAGATGTTTGCAAAGATATAGGCTTCAGGTTTTTGAACAGAACTGGAAATTGGCAAATTTTCCTGAACTGGTAAATTGGCATTTTTTTGTATTGGTAGGTATAAGAAGTGGAAAGCACAGCAGAGACCAAGCTGTATTTTTTGGCATTGATGTGAATTGATGAACAATTCACAATCTCAATTCGTCGGGTGTGTGTGCACACATTGGATTGTTGGATATACTGTATGTACTACTGACTTCTGCAATATATTAAATTAACTGATCACCATAAACTTGGGACTATCAATTTTCTTTGCTCACTACGTATAACCCCATTCAAAGTGTGGAATGGCATATAGTGCTGTTTTTAGCAGTCTTTAAAAACACTGCTTGAGCTTTAAACAGTCTTAAACTATGTCCATCTTAGCAAAATGTTGTTGTTGAACAGACTGGCAAAAGAATTTGTGACTGTGGTAAATTTACCTTCACGCTCATTTGCTGAATGGCAAAGATTAAATAAGGGGTTCCCAACTTTTTGGAAAAAGGCTTGACCAAGCTAATTTTTTTTTTATTCCAGATTTCTAATATAGGACTACTGTAACATTTGAACATTTTATTATGTTAGTAACATAACGTAAGTTACTAAAAACCAAAGGAATATTCTTTGCACTGATTTACCAGTCTAGTGGGAAGTGTTGTGTTGTCATAGGAAAATAATCCATGCCGGGGTGGTGTGATACAGCCCGATGTGAAGCAGAGGGGCCTGGTTTATTCTTGATGCATGAATTTGCGTGTACTTGAAGAAGCAACAGCATTTTGAGTGCCATTTTTCACACACTCACATTAATTAACTTAATTTATGTACTACTGGAGGACTAAGAATGACATTAACCTGATGGTATGTCAGAGCTAAAACATCCCTGTCTGCCAGGTTTCCAAGTCTAACTATAAAATATTTAGTTAGATGATTTCATGCAGTGATGTTAGACACACTAATGAGAAAACCGGTTAGTGTTAGTACTCAATAATGGTCTAGAATAGTACACAAAAGTTTTGAGACACAGCACTAGTATATGTAGTGGAGGTGGATTGGGAAATGTGTCCATTTTTATTGCTTAACTACACTAGTGCAGCATGTCAGAATAGTGAAAGGACTAAAATAATAATATTAATTTAAATGTGGCTTTTCTGAATGTGACGGCCGACAATATTTCAAATATTAGCACACAAACTCTGTCTTCCTTATTTCTAATGTTAATTAGAAAAATAAATGAGTGTAACAAAAGAGGAGACTGTGAGTTTCTCTCATTTGTAAAACTCGGGGTCATGACCCCTAATTTGGGAACCCTGTATTGAATGCGGAGCCAACTTACTATAACATTTTCAAATATAACATTTTCAAATAACTTGCAAAACAAGTTGCATAATTGACTGACCTATTTTTACAACCGCCTGTCAGCTGTGCCTGTCAGTTGAGCTCTATCCTGCTAACAGGTCTTTAATATTTATTCACTGGTCTCCTGAATTTTAAAGTACACTCACACCGTTCTTAATGTTTATTCTATTCTGTAATATAAACCAATTGTTTACACTATTTCCAAAGCTCAAGCCTAAACTAAGTAAAATGTCATACATGTTCTTCACCAAACACATTCTGCAGTCTAATGTTAATTTTACTACACACCGTTGTCATTGCTACAATCTATTTGACATGAGCAGCTTTATAGTTTGGATAGAGTTGCTGAGGTTTTGTGGCCGTGATATCAGGCCATTTATCTCCACACCAAAGGATTATGGTTCCAGATGGTGTCTCGAGTATGTCATGTGACTCACCACAGCATCTGTCAGCTTGTTGTGGTCAGTTCTCTACATCCTGTGAACATCAGTGAATTCTGCTCTCTGTCTCTATTCTCTATGCACAAGAGTCAGTATTTAACAATATTTCCTAAAAAAAAAAAATAATAATAATAATAATAAAAAAAGAGAGAGAAAGTATTTGTATTTCTTTATAGTATGCTAAAGGAATTATGTTCAGAAATATCAATGTGTATGCATGTTCAGATGTTCAGATTTGGTTTGTTTCCTACTTACACAAGAACTGTTGTGCTGCAACTGCAGTTCTATCAGATCGAGATTTAGCTACACCAAGTGTTTTATTTAAATCTGCTTTTCGGTGTTTATTGGGGCAAACACTGGACTTGCATTGTGTTAGTATAAGTTTACACTTTCCTGCCATGCAATGTATTTCATTACTGTAATAGGAAACTGTTCAGAATTGTGAATGCTAGCCAGGACCTGCATTATTGATGGGGTTCAGTGTGGGAGCAGCAGACAGCCCGAGTGTCCCTGTGGCACTTTGGGAACGCAAGAATGTCTAAGAAAGTTAAGGTAATGTTGATCATTTCAAGTGTGATGTGTGTGTGCCATCTTATATATTTATTTATTTATTTATTTATTTTATCTCTAGGCCTTTTTTCAAGCAAACATTGAACTTTATGTGTGGTTACATTATTGTATTGTTTATGTATGCAACATCCTTAAATTTATGTCTGACTAGTCTAGGCTTAGTGACAAATGTGACATTTGTCTCAAAGATTACCTTACATATTACATTTTATGAATCTGCTATAACACAAAGGACCTTAAAAGTAGTATAAATTTCCATTTTAAGCACTGAGGTTTGCTGGGGTTAAATCAGATGTATTAGAGATGGAAAACCATAAAATGATGCAAGGCAGTGTTTTACCAGGAATGCAATGGGTACTGCTGACTTACAAGACTTAAATGTAATTATTGTAGTGTTTACCTTATCATTAAATCATGGCAAATCAAACTTAACACATGTCTATCCGCCAATACAGGAAGAAATGTATTTCTCTTTGATGTTGCGTAGTGTTTACATGAATTAAGGTTGTCCATCACCTTGACAAATTTTTACACCAATCTCAATGTATATTAGACATTACAATTGTATATAATTTATAGAAAATTCACTTTCAAACATGCTAATTTTATAGAGAAGAATGCATTTTTCCCCTTGGTGTGGTTCGATTACGCAGGTGTTAACACAGCAGTCGCACTCGCATTCTAGTCCAACTCTAGTAACAGTTCGATTGCAATGAGATAGTGATTCAACATTGAATCAACCGGGCTGCAGGAAGATGCTATATGTTCTGGGTTACGGGTGACATTTTTCTGTCTGCTAAAATTTTTTTGAACTGCTAAACTGACCCGTGAGACACAAACTGACAAAGGATGAAGTTGTAGCAATGCAGAAATCTCATATGTTCTTGATGTTTGAAATGACAAACGAGAAAATGAATGGTGGTTGTGATACACAAAATGTCTCAAACTAGTTATTCAGCTAATTATTTAGTCATGTATTGAGGCCCGCATCCATGTTCTCCATGCATGGGTGATTTTCATTATTTCTATGCGTACTTGGCAAAGGTTTATTTATCTTTTTTAGTCGCCATATTTCTGACTAATGAAAGAGAGAGTACAGTTTCTGCCCTCAAGTAGCCAAATGATCAGGTTTGCACATGTTTTTACACAAATAAATCAGTGCCGTAACTAACAGCAAAATGGCTATCATAATAATAGTAATGTTTATCTAGTATCACAACACAGGTTTATCCAAATATATATATATATATATATATATATATATATATATATATATATATATATATATATATATATATATATATATATATATATATATATATATATATATATATCTTTGTTAAATATGCTGTACTGTGCAGAAGTTTTAGGCAGGTGTGAAAAAATGCTGTAAAATAACAGTGCTTTCAAAAATAGACATTTTAATAGTTTATATTTATCAATTAACAAAATGCAAAGTGAGTGAACAGAAGAAAAATGTACATCAAATCTTTGGTGTGGCCACCCTTTGCCTTCAAAACAGCATCAATTCATCAATTCTTCTAGGTACACTTACACAGAGTTACTTAGCAGGTAGGTTGGCCCAAACATCTTGGATAACTAACCACAGTTCTTCTGTGGATTTAGGCAGCCTCAGTTGCTTCTCTCTCTTCATGTAATCCCAGACAGACTCGGTGATGTTGAGATCAGGGCTCTGTGGGGGCCATACCATCACTTCCAGGACTCCTTGTTCTTCTTTATGCTGAAGATAGTTCTTAATGACTTTTGCTGTATGTTTGGGGTCATTGTCATGATGCAGAATACATTTGGGGCCAATCAGATGCCTCCCAGATGGTATTGCATAATGGATAAGTATCTGCCTGTACAGCACTGAGGAGACCATTAATTCTGACCAAATCCCCAACTCCATTTGTGGAAATGCAGCCCCAAACATGTAAGGAACCTCCACCATACTTCACTGTTGCCTGCAGACACTTATTCGTGTACCACTCTCTAGCACTTCGGCAAACTGCCTTCAGCTACAGATTGCTCCAATTATGTAAAATTTAGACTCATCAGACCAGAGCACCCTCTGCATTTTCCTGCACCCCAGTTCCTGTGTTTTTGTGCATAGTTGAGTCACTTGGCCCTGTTTCCACATTGGAGGTATGGCTTTGTGGCCACAAGTCTTCCATGAAGGCCACTTCTGAGTAGACTTCTCTGGACAGTAGATGGGTGTACCAGGGTCCCACTGGTTTCTGCCAGGTCTGAGCTGATGGCACTGCTGGACATATACCAATTGTGAAGGGAAGTATGCCTGATGTGTTTTCATGTGCTGCAGTAAGTTTTCTTGGCCGACCACTGCGTCTACAGTCCCAGTTCTTTGTGTTTCTTCAAAAGAGCTTAGGCAGCACATCTGGAAACCCCTGTCTGCCTTGAAATTTCTGCCTGGGAGAGACCTTGCTGATGCAGTATAACTACCTTCCGTCTTGTTGCTGTGCTCAGTCTTGCCATGGTGTATGACTTTTGACAGTAAACTGTCTTCAGCAACCTCACCTTGTTAGCTGAGTTTGGCTGTTCCTCACCCAGTTGTATTCCTCCTACACAACTGTTTCTTTTTCAGTTAATGATTGTTTTTCAACCTACATATTGAATTGATGATCATTAGCACCTGTTTGGTATAACTGTTTAATCATACACCTGACTTGCCTACAAAATCCCTGACTTTGTGCAAGTGTAACAAGAAGAATTGATGATGCTTTTAAGGTAAAGGGTGGTCACACCAAATATTGATTTGATTTTTCTTCTGTTCACTCACTTTGCATTTTGTTAATTGATAAATATAAACTATTAACATGTCTATTTTTAAAGCATTCTTCCTTTTTTTCACACCTGCCTAAAACTTTTGTACAGTACTGTAGGTGTGCAACAATTATTGGCAGCCCTATGAATTCATATGGGAAAAATATATTTGAAGTATATTCCCACTGATATTTTACATTTTTTTTAGTACACCTGGGTGACTAGGAACAGGAAGTTGTTCAACCATGACTTCCTGTTTCACAGGGGTATAAATATGAGGTAACACATAGGCCAAATTCCCTTAGTCATTCATAACAATGGTTAAGTCCAAGGAATATAGCTGTGATGTGCGGCAAAAGGTTGTTGAGCTTCACAAAATGGGAAGTAGCTATAAGAAAATAGCAGAAGCATTGAAAATGCCCATTTCCACTATCAGGGCAATAATTAAGAAGTTCCAGTCAACTGGAAATGTTATGAATCAACCTGGAATTGGACGTGTGTCTATATTGTCTCAACATACTGTGAAGAGGATGGTTCAAGTGGCCAAAAAATCTCCAAGGATCACAGCTGGAGAATTGCAGAAGTTAGTTGTGTCTTGGGGTCAGAAAGTCTCCAGAACTACAATCCGAAGTAACCTACATCACCACAAGTCGTTTGGAAGCTTTTCAAGAAAAAAGCCTCTACTCTCATCTAAAAACAAACTCAACATCTCAGCATCTTCAGTTTGCCAGACACTACTGGAACTTCAAATGGGATCAGGTTCTATGGTCAGATGAAACCAAAATGAAGTGGTTTTGGTGCACACAGAGACGTAGCCATATGGAAAAGTACCTCATGCTCAGGGTTAAATATGGTGGTGGATATTTAATGTTTTGGGGCTGTTTTTCTGCCAGAGGACCTGGACATTTTGTTAGGATACATGGCATCATGGACTCTATCAAATATCAACAGATATTAAATGAAAACCTGACTGCCTCTGCCAGAAAGCTTAAAATGAGCCGTGGTTGGATCCTCCAGCAGGACAATGATCCAAAACATAGATCAAAATCTGACCACAAACTGACCACAAAATCAAGGTCCTGCCATGGCCATCCCAGTCCCCTGACTTGAAACCCATAGAAAACCTGTGGGCTGAACTGAAGAGGAGAGTCCACCAGCGTGGACCTTGAAATTTGAAGGATCTGGAGGGATTCCATATGGAGATATTGTATTGTATATTTTATTATATCTTTTCATGGGACAACACTGATGAAATAACACTTTGCTACAATGTAAAGTAGTGAGTGTACAGCTTGTATAACACTGTAAATTTGCTGTCCCCTCAAAATAACTCAACACAGCCATTAATGTCTAAACCGCTGGCAACAAAAGTGAGTACACCCCTAAGTGAAAATGTCCAAACTGGGCCCAATTAGCCATTTTCCCTCCCCGGTGTCATGTGACTCGTTAGTGTTACAAGGTCTCACTATATATATATATATATATATATATATATATATATATATATATATATATATATATATATATATATATATATATATATATATATATTTTATATATTGTCCTATTTGGAGGGACTTCCTGTTCTTGGTGATGTCACTGTAGTGCTCCATTTTCTCTACTTGTTGATAACGACCTTTACGGTGTTCCATGGTACATCTAATGTTTTGGAAAGTTTTTTTGTACCCCTCTCCTGATCGATTTCTTTCGACAGTGAGACCCAGTACAGGCTTTGTCAGCTATTTGTAGACCATGGCTTCAGCAGTCAGATAAAACCAAGACGATGTCAAGAAAATCCTGCAGAAACAGGTCTTCATTTGGGGTTGATAAGAATAATTTCATTGATGACAGGTGAATGATAATTACTATTGAACATGGGCTTGAATGTGATTGGTTCATTCTGAACACAGCCACATCCCCAATTACAAAAAGGTGTGTACACTTATACAACCAGGTTATTGTAACTTTTGCATTTTTCCTATTTTCTCTTAAATGTTTATAATTGTTTTTCACTTAATTTTATTTTTTATTTTTTATTTTTTTTAACATCACAAAAACCTGGCATTTTAATAGGGGTGTGTAGAGTATATATATATATATATATATATATATATATATATATATATATATATATATATATATATATATATATCTGTACTCTGTGTAAATAGGTTCCTGCTTACATTTTGCTTCATTAATGATTAATAGCTAAATGCTTTACCCACATACAGTGTGTGTGTGTGTGTGTGTGTGTGTGTGTGTGTGAGCGAGTGAGTGTGTGTCAGTGTCCCAGTTGGAGCTGTGGGTTTTTGCTGTCACCCAGTCAGCTGATCAGTCAGCTCACTTGTGCTGCACCAGGAAAGCATCCAGTATCAATATTGATGCATTTGTGCATTGTTAGATGAGTTTGTAGTGCAACAGAAGTATAAATATATAGTTCTATGCTAGAGCATTACCTCAATTACTACCTCAGTAGTATAGCATCAACTTAACATTGCACCAGTGCTTAAGCTTGATAATTTTGGCTCTGCTTGCTATGTTGGACACGCTTACAAAGCCTCCAATACGTAAAGATGTGGTTACCAGGGTAAGGCATTTCAATTTATATATAATGTTATTTATATATAATGTATGTTTGTGCATGTTGGACTATATTAAATATATATATATTAAATATATTTAAAATGAATATATATATATATATATATATATATATATATATATATATTTTCATGGCAAGGTGCATTTAAATATTGTCTAAACAGATCTGAATTTAATTCATTTTATTATTAGTGACTATTAGACTGAAAGACTGATAAATGAAAGACTGATTCATGTAAAGTATTGATTCATTGTTTTGTGTCCTTGTCATGACGGAAGGTTAAATTATTTTTCATATTCAGCTATTTAACAGAGGCCTGCAGGTATAGATTGGTATTTGGAGCTATCCATGAGTCCTTCAATCTTGATTAGAGCCTCAGTCCCAGCTGAAGAGAAGCAGCCCCATAGCGTGATGCTGCCACCACCATGCTTCACCATGGGTATGATATTCTTTGGGTGATAAGCTGTCTTGTTTTTGCACCAAACATATTTTTTAGAATTATGCCCAAAAAGTTCTATTAAGTTCTACCTTGGTTTCATCAGACCATAAACATTTTGCCAAATGGTTTGGGGTGATTTAGGCAAGCTTGGGTGTTTTTATTTTCATGAGAAAGGGCTTCCATCTAGCCACCCTACCCCACAGCCCAGACATCTGAAGAATACAAGAGATTATTGTGACATGCAGGGAGTGACGAGTACTTGTCAGATATTCCTGCAGCTCCTTTAATGTTACCGTAGGTCTCTTGGCAGCCTCCCTGATAAGTTTTCATCTTTCGTCTTTCTTTCGTCTTTCATTGTTTTGTCTTTCATCCTATGTCAGTTTTGGAGAGACATCCTATTCTTGGTAATGTCACTGTGGTGCCCCATTTTCTTCACTCATTGATGATGGCCTTGATGATAACGGTGTTCCATGGTACATCTGATGTTTTGGAAATTCTTTTTTCTCCTCTTCTGATCGATACCGTTCACCAATGAGATCCCATGCATGCTTTCTAAGCTCTTTGTGGATCATAGCTACATCAGTCAGATGAAATGAAGAAGAATCAAGAAAGTCCTACAGAAACAGCTGATCTTTATTAATCAGAATCACTTCATTAATGACAGGTGTATAATAATCACTTTTCAACATGAGTTTGAATGTGATTGAGTAAATGCCCCATAAAAGGGTGTGCACACTTGTGCAACCAGGTTAATGTTTTTTTTTTTTTCTCCCCTAAAAAGTTTGTCTTTCACTTGAATACTGTTTTACTTGAATTTTGTTGGTTGCAATATCACGTTAAGGTGGAAAACGATATGACAAAAATCTGCAATTTTAACAGGGGTGTGTAGACTTTTTATATCCACTGTATATATCAACACAATACAGAGATATATAAGTAATATACTATACATAATAAATTATATATTAAATACATATATAAATATACAATATTTTTCCTGAGGACCAAACTTTATGTAGCATTACTCATTCTACATTGCACAAAATAGTAGGATGCATGATCTGATGTACAATAATGTGATCATGTGTCTAATTTTATTCTCATAAATTGTGAATATGACTAATCCCAGACTCAGGCTGAGAACAGATTTACTATAACTTTTCTTCAGAGTACCACAGTAATGAATGGAAAACAGATACTGAGGGTGAATGAGAGAGAGAGAGAGAGAGAGAGAGAGAGAGAGAGAGAGAGAGAGAGAGAGAGAGAGAGTGTGTGTGTGTGTCTGTGTGTTACGGTGTCCTATGATGAACCAGCATCCCAGGGTGTACCAGGGTGTATTTCCGCTTCGTTTATTGTGTTCCTGGAATAGGTTTTGAATTCATCACAACCCTGACCAGGATTAAGTGGTTATTGAAGATGAATGAATACTTTAAAAAAGGTCTGAGGGCAACTAAGTATCCAATGTATTACTCATTTACACATTCATACACCTTCATACACCTGTGTAGACATTTACACACCTTGTTTTCCTGGCTCAGCATGAAAAGGTGTTAGTATTTCAGTTTCAACCCCTTTACTGGGAAAAAAAAAATCGCTGTATATCAATTTTTCCCCTCACAGTGACTATGAGCTAGCGTTTGGCAGAATTGAGACCTGTCAGCCAATAAGACACGAGTATTTCCATGTATTTTCCTGTAAATCCTGTCTGATTGGCCTCATCTCTGTTCACTGAAGATAAAATACAACACTCCGTTCACTAAGATACAAAATTACAACAACGCCGTTTTCTTTTACTGACATTCAGTTACGTAGTGACAAACCACTCCAAGTGGAGAATTATTCGGGGCTGAAGGAAAAATCTTCGGGGCTACAGCCCCAAATGCCCAGGCCAGGCTACTCGCCTGGTACATACAGTAATTGCAGTGTGTCCCAGACCATTATTGCTTAATTGAACATGAAAAATGTGTAAACCATGACAAATTAGCGTGTGCAGAATTGTAACTTTTGACGTGTGAACTTACTGTTCACACTCACATTTTCAAAAAATAAAAAAATAAAAAAGTAAAATTGCAGTATATCTGTACTACAGTCTTAGAAGAAAGTTTTAGTCTAGCACCCTGAAGGGTTTTTCTGTATGTCAATCTGGGGGAACCCTTAAAGTTTCTTTGTAGAACCCTATAAGAGATGAGTGCCTTTTCCCCTTTAGAATGATATGGTCCCATAAAGCTGTTGCCATGTAATATTTGGGAATGTTGCCCTCTCTGGTAGAATAATACTATTGCAAGCAAAAGAACATTTATTAAGGGGGGTTTGTGCCACACGGACACACAGTTGAGTATGGTAGTATGCTGCCATTATCGTTGTCTGCCCAGCATTATGAGAATTAAAAAAAATATTGTGCTCATAAATGTGACTGACACATTCACTGAGTACTAGGTGAAAGAGTAAAACCTCCCACTTTCAACAAGAGCTTGTATATTTAGCTAGCGATAGCCAGTTAGCTAGCACTGTGACTACGGTATGCTGTCCATGAAAAGCTGACCTGATTAAAGCTTCAGCAGAATCATAAACACCACAGGGTCCACAGAATAAATTGGCTGATTAATGATAGCTAAGTAGCAAACATGTTCAGCTCTGGTTAAAGGGGAAAGGGTCGCTTCACTTTTCCTGAGGCTCCACATATCTGCCAGGTCAATTGTAGTGAGCCAGCCTGGATCTAGATTTAACTCTAGATAGCTAAAATAATGTAGATAATTTTGTTTTTTGATGACTAATATAATGTAGAGAACAAAACTAAATTATCTGGTCATTGTGGATGTGTTACTGCAAAATCTGTGTTCTCCATTTTGTTATCTGATCTGAGGATTTTGTTCTCCAGTCTGTAAAAATCGTTGAGCTGATAGTGTTAGCATGCTAGCTGAAACACAAAACAGAAGACCTGGAACACTTTTACGTGAGAAAAAATATTATCATATTAAACATAATCCAGACAGAATACGATGAACGACTGAAGAACACTAAGAAAAAAGATTGTGGCAGAGGGCTCACACTCCTCCCCTTTCTCATTGCCCTGCTCACTAGCAGATACTCTACACACAGAAGTCAGAGTCAGGATACTCTACACACAGAAACCCAACAGTGTCCTGAGACATGGAGTGATAAAATAATTTTGTTTATATTGATTGAAAATGTCCGATTAGTCGATTTCCATTCCACCGGTGGAACAGAACACCAACGTATTGTGAGAAATGGTTAAATCATTAATAATATTAATTATTGAAATATTAATATTGTAATTATTAGTAAACAAACAATTTAGACCAGGGGGGCACGGTGGCTTAGTAGTTCACTTAGTAGGACGCCACGTTCGCCTCGCACCTCTGGGGTTGGGGGTTTGATTTCTGCCTCTGCCCTGTGTGCACAGAGCTTGTATGTTCTCCCCGTGCTTCGGGGGTTTCCTCTGGGTGCTGTGGTTTCCTCCCCCAGTCCAAAAACATGGTTTGTAGGCCTGATTGGCATTTCCAAATTGTTTGTGTGTGTGTGTGTGCGATAGTGCCTTGCAATGGATTGGCACCCCGTCTAGGATGTCCCCTGGGATAGGCTCCTCTGGGATAGGCAACTCTGTGTAGGGTCAGCAGAACAGAAAATGGATGGATGGAATCAATTTATACCACTAAATAAGGCTATTTATTCTTTTGCTTACATTTGCCTACTTATTACATATCTATGTTATGTAGTTATCTAATCCCTGCGATGGACTGGCATCCCATCCAGGGTATATTCCCGCCTCTTGCACAGTGTTCCCAAGACAGGCTCCGGATCCACCGCCACCCTGACCAGGATAAAACGCTTACTGATAGTGAGTGATTGAGTTATGTGTTTAGTGCCATTTTCTTAATTGCGGCATGTTCTGGGGAGCTGGTTTGCTCAGTGGTCGGAGCAGAGGTCTGATGAACCCGAGCTTGATCAGCACATTTTTGTGGTGTTGGTCTTTCGATGCATTAGGGTTAGTATTAGAGCATGGTAAATGTTCTGTTTTTGTACAGTTTGGAATACTTTCAACTTTTTGCTGATTATATACATTTGACTTTTGGTTGACATGATGTGTGATTTCCTAACCTGCAGTTACTTAAAAAAATACCTTATTTAGTTGGATTTTACTGTTTACTTTTGCCTGCTTCTCTCTGATCTCTTAAAAGCTTCCAGAACTTTCCTGATCACTGGTTGGACGCGGCCATGTCTTCTTCCGGTATCTCGGTTTCTGGTCCTGTAAAGCTTTTAAGTTTTATTTAAAACAGATCTTCCACACTGTGTATGAGGTGACCGCGGGCACACATGTTATCCATGTGCTCCGTGCAGTGTGTGAAGTGTGATGTCGTATCCTGTTTGATGCAAGTGCAGGGGTATTAGGGAATAAGATTTACATAAAGGTTGGTGTGCTTGTTTTTTTTCTACAAACTCGAGTCTTGACAGAGATTCTTCCAGCATTGTCTTTGCTTTCATCACACATTACATACATGGCCACACACACACACACACACACACATACACACACACACACACATGCTACTGCAGCTGCTTTTAGTATATTCTGAAATTTTCTGGGCTTAAATCATACTTGCTAATTGTGTGTGTGTGTGTGTGTGTGTGTGTGTGTGTGTGTGTGTGTGTGTGTGTGTGTGTGTGTTTTGTCAATGTGGAGTTTTTTTCAGAGCATGGGAAACAAGCGCTGCTAAGTGACGGGGGAGAGGGAGAGAGAGAGAGGAAGAGAGAGAGAGGAAGAGAGAGAGAGAGAGAGAGAGAGAGAGAGAGAGAGAGAGAGAGAGAGAGAGAGGGGTTTGGGGGGTTAAGTATGCATTAAGATTTTACGTAGGTAAATAAAAAAAGACACTTTTTTTTCAATATCACAGCAGGTCACAGATCATAGTACGCAGCATTTCTTACACACAGCTGCACAAAGTCGGAGAGGAAAAGAAAAAGTGGCCGAAGCACAGCCCCCAAATGAGGGCAAGAGGCTTGATCCCCTTTCTCTCCTCCTCCTACTGGGCCTGTCTGAAAAGTTTCTGGGTGGAGTAGTTCACTATCTTCCTCACACTCACACATATACACACACATACACAGACATGTACCTCTCAACCAGCGAGGAGTCCGACGTGGTGAGTCCGTTTAACGATGTCTTTATACACACACACACACACACACACACACACACACACACACACACACACACACACTTGTATGAGTATACACAGGCACACTCACTCACTGTTAAACACAAGCTTATGTGCAGCACTTCAGTACAGACCCAGTTGTTTTCTTTCCATCCAAACAAAGGAGTAAAATCCCAGTTCTTTTCTGGAGCTTTCTGCGCTGGAGTCTGTGGGAGAGAGTCGAGCGTTCCCTGAACTTTCTCGCCTTTTTTCTGTTAAATGAGTGTTTGTGAGTCTAACGCTGTGATGGTCATTAATGTACAGGCCTGTTAACATCTGGTCAGCACTAACAGTGACAAATTGACACTGTAGCTTGGAGTCTGTGTGTAGATGCTGGGGATAGACTGAGACCATTACCTTTTAAGCTTCCCCTTGGACCTTATCACATATGTGCAAACCTTTTCCTGTTTTCATTCTTAATGTTGTTTACTTGGGGCTGTACTCGAGACTGTGTAACGGATTTAAAAGCAATAAGTATGAATTATACATCTGAATTTACCGTGTAGATAAACTATTGTACATTACTTGTTACTTGTGACATGTTGAACTGTATATTACTGCATGACGCTGGGATAGTGAATATTTATTTCTATCTATCCCTCTTAAAGGCTCACTACAGCCACTGATGCTAGTCATAACATTGACAATATGTAACATTATAAACCTTACATGTAGGGCTGGCTGGTATAAATAGACTAGCAGGGCAAAGCCCTCCCACTCTTTCTAGGGAAAACATATTTAAAAAAGTCTAAATTCCTGGCATCCACATTACAACAGTTATTTGCTGTTAACAAATGGTTTGATGTGGATTATTTTTTTTTATACACAGAATGGTATGAAGCTGGGGCTGATTTCTTTCTAGCTGACTGTAAATTCACTGTTTCGAGCCATGTCAGGGGATTACACAGAGTGAAACGCCTCCTAGAGTTGGTGTTCAATGAGGCTAATTTATTTAATCTCGCTTCTCTGACACATCCATAACACATCATCAACAGTGCTTAAGAACATTTGAAATACGACAACACGTGTAATCAGCATGAATGAGACGGATTACTTTCTTGATCAATGATTTTTCAGAATGCCATTGGTGGAGAAACTTGTAAATAGTCTAAGCACACATTGTCCAAATAAAGTACAAATTACAAAAAGTGACAAACAACAGAACTATAAGTTTTGTGTGGTTCGAAAGAAGGTGCTGGATAATGCGATAATGCTGGTGAGAGCAGCTTTTCCGTTTGCCACGCGTGCTATTTGGACAAGACATGGCATGATTACCGACTTAAAACACTAGATTTAAAATAAATAAGAAGCACAAATGATGCTGCAATCTGTCTTGAAATGAGTGCGCTCATATCTGTATGCATAATAGTTTTATGTTTATGATGAAGCCCTAATAGTTTCATAATAGTAACACTGAGTTGGTCATAGCTAGTAGATTTTCAGCGCTCTCATTCAATATCATGAGCAGCCCCACTGCTTACCTGTAATACAAATGAATCAATTCATGTATTAACTGTTGGTTTGTTTTTTAACTCTGTGTTGTTGGAACAGATATGCATCAGTTCATCACTGCAAGAATACTGCATACACTGCCATCCACTAATATTGGCACCCTTGGTAAATATGAGCAAAGAAGGCTGTGAAAAATTGTCTTTATTGTTTAATCTTTTGATCTTTTGTTAAAAAAAAGCACAAAAATACTCTGCTCTCATGGATATCAAACAACTGCAAACAAAACACAGGTTTATCAAAAAAAAAAAAAAAACTTTGTTAAATATAGGTGTGCAACAATTATTGGCACCCTTTTAGTCAATACTTTGTGCTACCTCCCTTTGCCAAGATAACAGCTCTGAGTCTTCTCCTATAATGCCTGATAAGGTTGGAGAATACATGGCAAGGGATCTGAGACCATTCCTCCATACAGAATCTCTTCAGATCCTTCAAATTTCCATGCTGGTGGACTCTCCTCTTCAGTTCACCCCACAGGTGTTCTATGGTTCTATGGTTTCAAGTCAGGGGATTGGGATGGCCATGGCAGGACCTTGATTTTGTGATCAGTAAACCATTTTTGTGTTCATTTTGTTGTATGTTTTGGATCATTGTCCTGCTGGAAGATCCAACCACTGCCCATTTTAAGCTTTCTGGCAGAGGCAGACAGGTTTTCATTTAATATCTATTTATATTTGATAGAGTCCATGATGCCATGTATCCTAACAAAATGTCCAGGTCCTCTGGCAGCCCCAAAACATTAAAGAGCCTCCACCATATTTAACCGTGGGCATGAGGTACTTTTCCATATGGCTACCTCTCTGTGTGTGCCAAAACCACCTTGAGTTTGTTTTTGGATGAGAGTAGAGGCTTTTTTCTTGAAACCCTTCCAAACAACTTGTGGTGATGTAGGTGACTTCGGATTGTAGTTTTGGAGACTTTCTGACCCCAAGACGCAACTAACTTCTGCAGTTCTCCAGCTGTGATTTTTTGGCCACTCGAACCATCCTCTTCACAGTGCGTTGAGACAATATAGATTCCAGGTTGATTCATAACATTTCCAGCCAATAATTGTTGCACACCTATATTTAACAAAGTTTTTTTTTTTTTTTTTTTGATAAAACTGTGTTGTGTTTGCAATTGTTTGATATCCATGAGAACAGAGTATTTTTGTGATTTTTTTTTAACGAAAGATCATAAGGTTAAACAATAAATAAAATTTTTCACAGCCTTCTTTGCTCATATTTACCAAGGGTGCCAATATTAGTGGAGGGCACTGTATGTATTAACAATAGCAAGGTGATATTCAAACCTGACTATGGCTTTTAAAGCATTGGGCTTTTTTGGTGGTGGGATTTTTTCACTCTTTTGGCATATCATCTGTCCTGTCAAAGTTGGCATAACTAAGGTTTCATGAGATGAAAATAGACGAATTTTATATATCTAGTTATGAGGAGAAAAATGGTGGCACACTATATTAATAAGGTAGATCATGCTGTCTGGCAATGTAGTAAGCTTTGGAATTTAGAGGTTTTAATAGTTGATCATGTTGATCATTCAAATTGTAATGTCTTTTTCAAATTTTTAATTATCAAATGGGGAGCATAGTGGTTTAGTGGTTAGCACTTTTGCCTTACACCTCTGGGGTTGGGGATTCAAATCCCGCCTATGCCCTGTGTGCGTGGAGTTTGCATGTTCTCCCCGTGCTTCAGGGGTTTCCTCCAGGTACTCCAGTTTCCTCCCCCAGGCCAAAGACAGGCTTTGTAGGCTGATTGGCAAATCAAATTGTACCTAGTGTGTGAATGTGTGTGTGATTGTGCCCTGCGATGGGTTGGCACCCCATCCACCCCCACCTTGTGCTCAGAATTCCCTGGGATAGGCTCCAGGCTCCTTGCGACCCTGTGTAGGATAAGTAGTTTGGAAAATGGATGGATGGAAGGACTTATTGAATTGATATAATATTTGTAGCTAGATGCAGCCTTGTAGGACAGATGGAAATGGAATTTTGAATCATTTTCTAAGTATTAGCAGATGTATTAAAATTATTTAATAAGATTTGTAATTGTTGCCTGCAGTCATTGCCAGTCATGTTTTGACAAATCTGACCTCATGCAAAATTTAAAAGAATGTCAACCAGTAAGGCCTTTGTTGCAGGATTAGGACAAAATAAATCATAAAAAGGTACTGTATAACCCTCTTAAACGTTTTAAATGAGCACAAATGAAGACATGCAAATTCTTAAAAATTTGTTAGAGCTGGTATTGACTGGACTGTGTGTGTGAGAGTGTGTGTGTAAGAGAGAGAGAGAGAGAGAGAGAGAGAGAGAGAGAGAGAGAGAGAGAGAGAGAGAGAGATCTGGCACACAAGCCATATCCTACGCTTCATATTTATATCCTTACAGGACAGGAACATTTCTTGTTTATACATACTGGGCAGGGTATGATAAAGAGTCATTAAAATTGAACAATGGCATGATCTAAAATAGCTTTGTACAGGAATGATTTTCGATGAGGCCATCTAAAATGTTATTAATTGGTAATGCAGTAGATAGAAATAGAGCAAATTACCCTGTGAGTGTATGTGAGCTAAAGCAGGGGATTGCAAACTTCCACTGGACCCTCACAGATTTAGTTTTATTTATTTTTTTTAATTGTATTATACCTATTCCTTTATTTTTGCATTCTAAGATGGCATAAACCAAAAGCAAATGAGCACACAAACAAGTTTGCATAATAACTCTAATATCAACATTATTTTGATAAATATTTAGTCATATATTCAAAGCAATAGCTTATCGGGAAGCTCAGGTCAAATAACGGAGTCTTAACCAAGCTGAAAATCTTAACAGAAACAGTTACTTTAAGAGATGCGATAGTAGAAACTTTGATATGGATAAAGCTGAGTGCACGTACCTGAAATGATCCAGGTTTAATCTATCTTAATTTATTTTCACGATCATAGCTTGCTGAGTATTATAGCCACAGTTTAGTATACATGTTTTTTTACAAATAGAACCTTGGTCAGTAGTTACATAGAGAGATACGTAATGTTTGTAAAGTGTTTTAGCTGTCATTTATACAGATTCTCAAGCCACTATGGGCTTTTACTGTATTTTCATTTTTATTGCACTGACAGGCTGTCACTCTTATAGTATTTTTGTTGATAGTCAAAAAAGTCATGACAGAGAGAGAAGAGTTTGAAAGGGAGAGAGACAGTCAGTTTGGCAGGATAAAAAACAACAACAAAAAACTATATTAAATTACTTTGGACTACCTGGTAGAATAAAGCTGGGAGTGAGAGGGTAGAGGGTCATGATATGGAAGATAAAGATAAATGAACATTGTTTGTTTTGTGCCACACATAATTCATGAATGTTCCTGTTTGGAGGAGACATGAAATAAGTTTAATGTTATTGTATATTATTATATATTATTTACCTCCCCAACTAGAATCCCCCCCCAGTGTCCCCCCAGTCCTCCATGTTCATCTTTTGTTAGAAACAGTCTAGTCAGCTAACTATGACGAGCGATGTATATTTACCACCTTAAAACTGTATACAGTAGTCAGTGTTTCAGATTTAACAAGCGAATATGCCTGTATGTTTATTGACCTAAAGCAAATACTAGTATATACAGTATAACACACTTGAGCTACTTTGTTTACTGTTCATGCTGTGAGCAGCCATGCTGATTTTACATTAATTGCTGAATAGAGGCTTGAGGAGACCGTCGTATGTTTCTGAGTAGGAATTCCAAGTTGAGACGGCAATTTTTTTGGTTTTTCCTAGTCCGAGGTAAAGTTATGAGTTTTACTCGAATGCAACATAATTGCCACCACAGCAACGCGTTTAGGACATTATTCAGAGAGGGCGGGCCAGAAGTCAACATTAGTCACCTGCTGGAATATCACAGGACAACTCCAGCAGTTCTTCTGTCTTACTGGTGACGTGACTTGAAGCTGTAGGATTGAGAACAAATAGATCTGGACATATTGGAGACTGGAGGCAACACCTTCTTCTCCTAGGAACCCTTAGAAACTCTGAGATCTCTGTGCATAACTAGAACACCCACTGTAATACCTTCCCTTGAAAGAGCCAGCACACTTCAGAATGAAATGAGTGCACATCATGCCCAGCTCCCCTCTTCCTTTAAAAGTTGCAACGCTGACATGATTGTAGTGCTCTTCAGTTTAGAAAGCTCACTGTCATTATGGCTGTATTTAAAGCAGAATGAAGGCCTGGGTCCATACAAGTGCTCAGCGATACAACATCCAGTGTTATGTAATGTTCAGGTTTACAAGCTTTAATCTGTGCTGCAAAACCACTTATATGACCAGTCACTGTATTTGCACCATTTTTGCAAACGGCTTCACAGTTCTCCCATCCCATCCAGCTTCTCTGACAAAAAAACTTTGAACAGACTATAATTGTCTATTTATCCAACTGAATTGAAAACCGCCTACATGTATGCAAGAGGTGTCCACTAGCTGTGACTGGATATCAGCCGGGAGATCAAATGGGCATCGCCACTCTGTCATCACGCCTTTGAAGTCTCCAGCAGTGGGTGCCAACATGTATCTCGTGCAATGCCAGCCTCCATTTTTCTTAGTTTTCCTGTTGAATGTGGACATTCCTCCCAGGAATCGGGGGCCTCCCAGCTGCCTGACACTGGGATCTATGTATTAAGTGAGAGGTCCTCTCATGGTTACCCCCTTCCTGATGTTGCAGTTTACAAGGAGATGAGAGCTATGTACTTATATGTTTTAGATTTGGGTTCTACACTCTGTCTCCTCCCACATCTTGCCCTGTCTCCTCCTTCATCTTGTGATTGGTTCATTTCCCACATTACATGCACCTGTTCCTAGTTTCTCCTTAATTAGTTTGCATATACGTTTTTGTCAGTTCCGAGCCGTACTTCCCTAGATCTCAGTTTCTTCCGTATTTGACCCTGTTCTGTTTCTCGCCGTATGATTATGGATGATCTTGTCTGCTTGTGCACCCCCCCAAAAAACTCATGCTGAGTTTAAACACTTGCATGCAGTCTCTAACCAACTGTTACAATAGTGTGCTTATTACCAAACAAGCCTTCCACTTCAGATCATTACTTACTGTGCGTACATTCTCTTAATTAACTACAATATAATACAGCAAGGCTTTTTAACACTACTTCTAGAAAATGAAGAACGAAGAAGGCGCATCAGGTGTGTTTTGCTTTTTCATGTTTTTAATCAATTTATGAAGCCACAGTAAATTTTATCATTACATATCATTATTGTAATTCTACAGTGCTATCGTATTTTGTGCAGGCAATTAGCTTGTTTTATTGTAAATAAAAAAGCCTGACAATAACTTGTTGCATATACCAAACACATAATAACTGAAATCAGTTTTTGAGACGAGCAGAGGCGGATTTGGTGATTTGGGGGCCCTAGGCAAAATATAGGAATGGGGCCCTATTCGGTGTTTTAACATTAATATTTAAATTTTCCGCATAAGTTATTTAGCATTAATAATTAAAAATATATATAATTTGCATTTTTAGTGGGCCCTTGGCTTCTGGGGGCCCACAGCGGTTGCCTACCTTTGCCTAGTGCTGAGTCCGCCGCTGGAGATGAGTAAACATTCAATTTCAACAAATTTCCCATCAACTGCAGACGTTGCATCCATTGATTCCATCATGTTTTCTTACTGACACGCCCCCAACTCGGAAACTCTGAGCTTAAAGAAAAATCACAATTTTCCCACTCATAATTACGACTTTGCGGTGGCGTTCATGTGCATTCAATTCATAAATACAATCTTTCCGATATGACTTGAACGCACCATTATAAAAAGATATAGTGCATATTTTAATTGAAATTCTGGATGCTTTGGGAATTTGCTATTGCTAAAGAATAAATTTTGGGAGGTCAACAACTATCTGTCTATCTATATTGTATAGTCCAACAGTCTTACTGTAAAGGTATTAAATGCAGTTAAGTGTAAGGAATATAGTCTGTATTTCTTCGACTAAACCACCAGAAACCGTTGGATTTCACTCAGCCAGGTAGTTAATTGTAAGAGAATAAGGAAGTGTAATGGGAATCATGATTTTGAGGGCTTTATCAAATGCTTTTCTCTCTCTGCCTTTCTCTTTTCCTCTTTCATATCCATTCAGTCTCTCAGTGATGCGATTTGTGCGTGAAGCAGGCACAGATTGAGCATGTTCACAATGTCCCCAGAGAGAGACTGAGAGAGAGACACACACTGCTGAACTTTAGTTGGAGGAGAACAAAGCCAAAGAACAGCGTGTGCCTGTGTGTGTGTGTGTGTGTGTGTGTGTGTGTGCCTGTGTGAGATTTGTATATTACGCATGCTGTCATGTGACATCAGCAAGGTGGCAAAGATGGCAAGCTTCAGAGTCACAAACAAATTTAGAGACACACACTTAGATGCGCACATAATCCCATTTACACACACACACACACACACACACACACACACACACACACACATAGACACAGTGAAGCAAACAGGCAGAGGCATTAATCACAGCAGAGAAAGAGCAGATGGAGATGCTGTGAAGAGGAGCCGAGAAGTGTGTGTATGTGAGAGAGGGAAACAGAGAGAGAGAGAGAGAGAGAGAGAGAGAGAGAGAGAGAGAGAGAGAGAGAGAGAGAGGAGGGGAGAGCAGGGGGGGGAGCAATAGGGAGGGGGCTGAGTAAAAGCGAAGGTGCTGAGAGAACGCAGAAGAGAGAGACAAGAGAGAGTGAGAGAGAGAGAGAGAGGAAATACAGGATGCAGCCCCTAACAACATCATATGCAGGGAGTAGAGAGCTTGAGACACACACACTCGGTGAGAGGATGGATGGATAGAGACTCCAGGGCAGGGACTAAGTGAGAGTGACTGACTGCAGCACCTGTGAGCCGCAGCAACAGCATCATTAGCATCTGCAGCTCCAGGATCCTGGACCTGCTTTCTCATTTCGTGGACCATGGCAGCCTGACCTTTTTAATTAAATGAGGATAATACGAACCGCAGCCTGTGCACCAGCTTCTGAAGCCCCTCTTCATTCAGCATGCGCTGGGAGAGCGAGAGAACACGCTCAAGTGGAATCACTGGCGGCCGTCGAATACAGCATAACACGAGCAGCGCGAATCTCTGTTCTCACAGCAATAGCAGCCGTACAACTAACGCTCTTACTGTTAGCTCCAGCAATAGTAGGGACATCAGGTAGCACAGTAATAAGGTTGCAGGGCAGGTGTAGCTTTTAAAATAGCAGCAGTGACAGGTTGTACTTTAAGAAGGAAAAAAAAAGAAAAACATTTAGAGTAGCTCTATTGCAATGTTGCATTTGTATAAATACAATAAATTCCTTTTTTGTGATAGTTGTTAAGCTGTAATTACTATTATCTGGAATACTCTAAAGGGAATTCAGTGTTTTTGTTTTGCTATATTGACACTAGTAGTAGCATCGATATCATTGGTATGAAGTGCTGACATGCTCTAAGATTTAGTTTAAGCGTGTAGTATTTTGTTGTCATCACTTTAGCATAACACTTGGTAGTGAGTGATAGCTCTTGTTGTGTGATTGTAGTTAGTGTGTCAGCTGTGTTTGTGGTTATGGTGAAGAGAGCGAAGGCTCCATCCATTTTGGCTGATGAAGGCCTCCTGGATACGGCTGCTGAAAAGAGCAAAGGGGGGTCGAGTCAAGAACGATATTGGCGTAAGAATTTACTTTGCAAAGTGTGTGAGAGTGAGTGCAGAAGCGTGATAATTGAATCGCATAATATGGCTGTGTGTGTACATGTGTGTGTATGTATATGTGTGTCTATGTCTGTTTGCATGTGTTCTGCTCATGGAAAAGAGATTATGCCTTGTACTATGTATGAACTTTGTTTAAATTATGTGATGATGCATTGATATTTCATTGCCTGCCAACCGCTTAATGTTCTTAGCTGAACCTGGCCTGTGGAAATCTATTTTGAATCCATAAAATAGTACACTTACTATTAATAGTACTTGATTAATATTTAACTTTAATATTTATTATATAAATGTGCAGGAACTGAAATTGTACTGAAATTGTGCACACTAGTATTCTGATTCAGATGTTCAGCTTTACACTAGTTGTACAGTTGAGTGGGAGTTGTGTGCACAGGGTAGATTTTGTCTAAAACAGAAAGAGTTAGGTGCCATTTCAACCGTAATCCCATTTTTCCTTGCATGATGTCGTCATATAAGTTGAGTGCCACTGTCTGACAATTTGATGTAACCACAATATGGCTGAAATTTATGTTCTGGGCTGTAAATACACTTGGAAAAAAATATATAGAATGCCATTTAAGGCAAATATTAAATATATAAATTATGACACTATTAATTCATTTTATAGTACCATCCCTTTAAATTCCACTAAATCTGAGAAGACAGAATCTTAATTGGAGACATTGCTTATCTTGAGGGCTAAATTTATATATATATATATATATATATATATATATATATATATATATATATATATATATATATATATATATATATATATATATATATATATATATATATATATTTAAATATATATCTATTTATATGTAAATAGAATTGAATGAATTAAAGTGAGCAGTAAGCGTAATAGATGAATGCCTGGTCAGCTTATCCTTCACACATTTTCTTTATAAGCGAGTGCATAGAATTAACCAAAACACTCACAGTATTGAATTAATTCAACAACACAAAATAGTGAAGTTCAAGCCTGATAAAGTAGGCTACGTCCTGCGCATACAATGCAATTTCATGACCTCGATTTAGTATCTCAAGGCTACATTAAGTAGGATGTGCTAGATCACATGGAATTTTATACGTTTCCAAATAAGGAGAGTGGAAGCCACATAGTTAAATAAAAAAACTAATTTACAGCGATTACTAGAACTATTAATTGAGCAAAATATTTGAAATATACTAGACTCTTATTCTATGTTTATTTCAATGTTTGCCATCTTTTCATTTGTACATTACTGTGCAAAAGTTTTAGGCACATGCAAAGAAATGCTGTAGAGCAAAGATGCCTTCAAAATAATTAAATTAAATGTTTCTACATTTAAAAAAAAAATACCGTAAAGAGTATTTACAGTAGTAAATCAAACAAAGTCAATATTTGGTGTGACAAAAAAATAAAAATAAAAATAGTCTCCGGTA
Organism: Cranoglanis bouderius; assembly: GCA_023630585.1. NCBI lineage: Eukaryota > Metazoa > Chordata > Actinopteri > Siluriformes > Cranoglanididae > Cranoglanis > Cranoglanis bouderius. The sequence continues at coordinate 9,964,959 of CM042563.1, forward strand.
CAATTTGTGCAGTTTTATAAGGAAATAAGCTGGTAAGTTTTATTGAGCATCTTGCAGAACCAGACACAGTTCTTCTGGAGACTTTGACTTTTGCACTCGCTTCTTATTTTTGCAGCAAAACCCAGCAGCCTTCATTGTGTTTTTTTTTTTTTTGTCTGAAAAGTGTCTCTTACATAATATGCTGCTTTCTTTAATGACATACAAACATGTTTCTGTAACATTTAATTTTGTGCTAGAAAACTAATGTTTAAGAATCTAAAATGTTTTTTGTACTGACTTCATAATGTAGACGTCATAAAATAAAAAATCTATAACAAAGTTTGTACTTAAAAAAAATAATAATAATAGGGTGCCTAAAACTTTTGCACAGTGCTGTGTATCATCATATAAATCTTTATTTTTTCATTTTTAAATCGTCCGCATAATCTGAATGGGGTTCCCAAAAAAAAAAAATCAACTTAAGCATGTGTGTCTTTGAATATCTTCTTTTGAACTTAAGGCATCAACTCTAAATATGGCACCAAAGTGTACTTATATTTCTCACACATAAACATTTTTCGGAGTAGACTGTGCAAAAAGTTTTAAGTTAGTGCAAAAAAGAAGAGGTAGAGAAGTGGAGCAGGTTCCGTGTACTAAACAGTTTTCTACCTGACCCAAGACCAGGTGTAAATGAGCACCGTGCTACTGGAAACATTGGCAGCACAGTTTTCTCACACAGTTGGGTCAGTTTGAGTAATGAGCTCGAGCCTTTGTAAACTGAATGTTAATGTCAGACGCATAGGGAGTGCATATTGTTAGCTGCATTGAATTGCATTTTGTGCCCTCACGTACATACATTCAGCCCTTTGAGGTTTATTGCAACCTTAAGCAGTTACACTCGATTCTCACATTCAGGTGCTTCTAAAAGCATGCTTAACTTAGAAGCTTATAAATAATATACTGGAAAATGGGTCAAGCTTTTTCCATATGTTAAAGAAAGTCATTGCAAAACAATGGAATGTTTTAGGGGAAAAGAACTTACATGTAAATGGACAATTTTTCAATGTTGGTTTATAGCAATTTGACTTGAATTTTGAATTTGACTTAAAATGTGTCTTTTTGAAAATTATTCAATTGGTTAAACTTATTTGCGTTCATGTTTTGGCATGTAATGTGGAAATGTAGTATAAAAATGTTTTAACTCTGCAACATATAATATTGATGTATTTTTGACATGATGACTCAATCACACATTTGACGTAATAATATCTAGGTAATGAATGTAGTAGTTTATCACAGTCTATTTTTATCTCACTGAATCCTTTGCTTGTGTTTCCTTAGATATGAAAGTAACTATGAATGTATCGTTATAGTTGAAAATCAGCATTGCAGTGACTGCACCACAAGTGCCACAGGGGGCTGTATGTGTGCATGTGTGTGTGTGTGTGTGTGTGTGTGTGTGTGTGTGTGTGTGTTTATGAATATATTTCCATTCATGCATACTGTATGAAACAATTATTTTCTCATCTTTCTCAATGACCTCATTTGCCAGGACACTACTTTGCATTACACTGTTATTGCATGAATTAGTGTTAAAATGAACAATATAACAAATACGAACTTACTGTGGACTTGAAACGTGCTTATATTTGCTTATTTAAAGAGGGAAACTATAGAGTAAAAGCTTTTAGAGTAAAGATCCAAACAATATTGATGTTCTACTGCTTTGTGATCATTATACAGTATAGGGACTCGTATATAAGTGTTCTCACATAAAAATAGATTTTAAAATAAACATTTTTTAAAGTGTGTACTTTTTCTGCACACATTTCACAAATATCGATTGGACAGACAGATCTTAGTAAGTCGGATTTGTCAGCCATAAAGTATTGAGCACTATGGAGTAGGGCAGGGATTGAAGTGTCTTTAATGTTGGACTACTACTAAAAATGATTTCTTGTCTACATGGCAGAATACAAAGGCACAGTAGGTCAGTCATTCCTGCACTCCTGGTGTTTTGTTCAAGTGCAAAATATTATAAAAGTTGTGTTACATGCTGTATTTCTGCATATCACCTTTGCTACTCCATTACTGCCTCAGGTATCTTACACTCATGCTATATGTATATTTACCCCAACCACCGATGCTTGTCTCTAGTCTATGATAATATGTGATGCTCTATTCCTCCAGAGTGTAAGTCCAGAGCCTAAGCCTATAAAAACTTGCACTGTTATCATTCAGGGAAAGTGATAATCCAGACAAAAACTGAAAATGTATCTACAGGTATACAGTATGTGTTGCTGTATGTGATATCGTGGTAAATCTTGTCCCTCTGCTCTCTCTACAGGGTTCGGCAGACTCGTACACCAGTCGACCGTCTGACTCGGATGTGTCTCTAGAGGAGGACAAAGAGGCACTGCGCAGAGAGGCTGAGAGGCAGGCCCAGCTCCAGCTCGAAAAGGCCAAGGTAAACTTTTATTTGCCAGCCTAAGCGCTTGTCTGTGCTGTATCTGTCTATGTACATTAGACCTGCTAGTATTTTGCAATCTTGCGATCACAGAAATTAACACAAAATCAAGGAAACTCTGCAATATTCAGAGGAGCTTGCAATTTTTTACAATTACCGCAGATTTTCCGCAGGTTTGGGCCAAGACGCGTCATGTGATGTCATCACAACGCGCATTCAGCCAAAGCCCTATTCGATTCACGTGAGTCGAACATGAGTACAGCTAAAAGGTCTCATTTACCAACAAACTGCGAAAGACCGTGCAAAACAATTTCGTGAAATTTGCAAAAAACTCCACAAATTGCGTTGCAAATTTTTAAAAAAGCCACAGCAAAATCAATCATTTTTGGCTGCAGCAATCACAAAAAAAAACTCAGCGAAATCCTGTATGGACTGGTACATGTGCAATGTGAATGAATTCTTTGAGTTGTGGGTCTGTGTGCTCAGGAGATGCCTAGAAGGACAGCAATGATAAAGTAAAAATTTACCATGGAATTCTTGATAACATCAAAGTGATCATAGGGTATGTTAACCTCTTAGTCTCAGCTTATTATTCCATTGTTTATGTTAAAGGACATTATTTAGTAACTGCTATTAATTATTCAGTAAATACAATGGAAATAATAGGTAAGGTATGTAGTTATGAGAGTGAGGTATTTGAGTCTCCACCTACTTTAAGGGGTTAATTGATCAACAATAAATAGAAGTCACACTTCTATTTTAAGAATTCAGCTTAAAAACATACTTAAAAAAAAAAAAAAAAAAAAAAAAAAAAAAAAAAAAACAGATTTAGGGCCCCCAAGTGGAGCAGCAGAAAAGCATTCGCCCTATCAACACAACTTTGAATCCTGATGATGCCAGAGCCATCTGAGCCAATTTTCATCCAAGAGAGCAAAACTGGCTGTGCTCTCATGGAGGGAGGGAGTGAGAGAGGGAGGGAGTGGTGGCATACTCTCTCTCTCCCCCCCCATCAGTTACAGCAACACTAGCTAATCATGGGCGTCTATGAGCTCATTCAGTTGGCTGGCTTCACGTGCCTCAGAGGAAGCATGTGATAGCACTCGCCTCCCTGGTTGATAGCTGTCGCGTGATAGGGTAGAGATGCCTGACGGGCAGGAATTGGCCATGACTAAATTCGGGAGAAATCAGGGGTGGGGTAGGGGTGGGGGGGTGATGAGTTAAAGAGTTATGGCTCTTTAGATGCCAATGCAAGTTATATAAATATTTCAGTTTTTATTACACATTCACTTTTAAATTCCTGAAACAAATACTGGCCGACAATTATTTAATGGCTACTTACAAGAAAATTGGTCCAATCGAAACAAGTTGAAAGACAGTGTCATGACTCAGAGACAGAGGTCATGAAACAGGCAAAGACAGAGCCAGAGAGAGACAGGAATGTAAACAATGTCTTGGTAACGTCACTGACATTACCATGCTGGAGCGAGAAATCTCAAAGCGTATATAAGTGGTTGTACTGATTGGAACCTGATGTGTGTGTGATTAGAAGGTGACTGTGAATGGGGATAGGATGCCTGTAAATCTAGTGACTGATCTTATGATTGGATTTTGACTTCCTTGGCTGACACGGTTTCGACTGGAAATCATGAGTAGTGTAGTTCGAGTGGGTATTGATACCAATGGGATACACAGCATTATGAACGTTTAAGGTCAGTTCTGAGAGGTCAGGGAGAAATAGGAATGGTTGCTGATAGGCATGGCGGTGATGTTTGAGAATGAAGTATACAGTGTGATGATCTGAAAAGTAAAGAGGGGTAGCACTGATGAGGTTCGACTGAACACCAGGTCCAGAATCAGAATCAGAATCAGAATCACCTTTATTGCCATGTACCATGGGTTTACAAGGAATTTGTCTTGGTGTACTGGTGCTTAACAATAACAGTAAAATACAAGAAATAAAATAACATTAATAAGTTAAACACGAGAGAAAGCTATGAAAATGAGAAGCATAAAAAAAAACTATAAAGCTACGAAAACTATCAGCATAAACATAAAAATATAAAGATTTAGGAAAATAAAAATAAATATCATTTAGATGGCAGACCAAAAGAGTGCAAGAGAGAGAGAGAGAAGGCAAGAAGCCTAAAGCTTGACAGCAGGGAGGCTGAAGTCTATGAGGAGAGGAAGAGAGGTGCCAACAGAAGGAAAGATAATAAGGAGGATTATAACGAGGAAATAATAAAGATGTAATAAGGAAATGAGGCCAGGTGGGTGATAGATAACAATAATATGAAAATTAGTGGGAGAAATAACAGCAACAGAATGGAATTCAAAGGATGAAGTGTTGAGATGAGACAGTGCAAGAGGTGTGAAGTGCTGTTTCTGGGATAATAAGCAAACTTGTGGAGTGGAGTCTGAGAGAAAGCATAGGCAGAGGACAGGGCAGCCAGTATAGCTGAGTTCTCTAGATTTATCCAGGTCTCAGTTATTGCCAGAAAATAGAGAGCGTGAAGGGACGCTATAGCTGAGATGAAGTCAGCTTTCTGGGAGGCTTTGTGGAGGATACCTTCTGGGTCTATAAGATGTGAGGACAGACTGAATGGAGAATGGAGAAGACTGAACATGATATTAAGCCAGGCAGAATTCAGGTCTGGAGTGAAGCAAAGGTAGCTTGAGGATGGAAGGGTAGCAAACACTACCAAAGCTACCTTAAGGAAGACTGAAACCACTCGTGATTACACACGTGAGACAACTAAGTATCAATTTACCAACAGACACTTTAAAACAATACTAAAGTCAACAGCGCCAAATTCAACAGCACCAAGCAGATGGTACACTGATAACCTGAAGCTTACCTTACCAGCAGAGAATAAGTCCAAGATAGAAAAACCTCAATGCACACAACATGTTCAACAGACTAAAGCAATGCAGCAGAACTATGGTTTTAAGTGAAACTAGGTTGTAACTGTTTTAATTTTTTTTTGGAGAATTTGGTTAATGTTTAAGATTTTTATTAATAACAAATTTGTTTATTTTAGAGCTTTTTTTAATTAAAACTAATGCTGTGATGCAGCATTTTTGCATAATGCAGAACCATTTTTCATAGCCTAGTTTTACTAATGTTTACATATTTTAATATGCACTGTGCAGCAGATTTCCCACAATAAAAAAATATTTTTATTTTTCAGTCTTGGCTCGAGTGGGTATTAGAGCAAATTTAAGGAAGATATATAGTGAGTTGTGATAGTGTCAGACTTAAAAAGGATAAAATAAACTGATTGACCTACAAGCTGCAGGTTTTTAATGCTTCTGTTGCCATTTCGCCAGTTGTTTCCACCACAGACTTTGTGTGTGGCTGCAGTGGTCTGTTTATCTTTCTACTGGAGTGAATAACTTTGGACCTACTTTTTCCATCTCATTTGTTACTGACTTGCTCTACATTTGAAATGGTGAAACATGAAGTTCCAGACTGAATGGTTTTAATTGCATACTGGGGAAAGTGGAGCATTGTCCCACCTGCCTTTCCCAGGTGCCACTACTAAAATCGTCTTCTAGCCATTGCAGAACAGAACCATTTGTTTTCAGCTGACAGAGCAGGCTACGCTTTCTAAAGGTGTCCACTGAAGGACAAAACTAGGAGGAAATGCTCTGATTTTGGAGTCCCAAGATCCCTAAGCTACTGTACAAATTCGCACTTTCTCATGCCAGTGGAGTTCATTTGTTAGCACTGATTCCCTAATTCATGTTAGTGAAAGCAGCTCAGCCTCATTAGTGTGGGACCTTGGAATCATAAGTAAATATTATTAACATAATATGTTGGTTTGTTTGGGAGATCATTCAACCCTGTCCTGCATATTTTGCTGACACAACTCATTTGCTAATTGCCAAGTTCCGCATTTAGCTTACAATGGGTGTGTTAGAGCAGGAAAAAGCAAGAACTGTACAGTGCCAGGGGACTTCAGGACTAGGATGGCGGGAAATGATCTGGGACGTGGCTATAAACATCAGAATTTTTTAAAAAATTATTATTATCCATTGATATTTTGTGTTTCTTTTTCTCTTTCTCATTCGTATACATATATAGGCAAATCTTTTGACCATTAACCATCATAAGCTGGTGATTGAATGCTAACCAGCAAACATAAAATTGGTCAAAAATACCAAACATTTGTGCATTTTATGTCAGCAAGTTTTTGTTGAATGAAGATGGAAATCTATATGCTATATTAGCTTAAACAATACAGCTAGGAGCAATGCAGTTTCATTTTCTAACATTTGTTTGCCTCCAAGTTAAAAATAACAACAAAAAAAATACAGCCAAATTTTTAAACAGATGAGGCTATAGCCTATGGGCTAATCTATCAAAAATAATGGAAATGCACAATTTCACTGAGTAACAGGAAGAGAAAACAGTACAGTCACAGAGGGGGGCATTAAGTCCGAGGTCGCTGAGCTTGAAGGCCAACCTGTGTGGGACTATTGTATTGAAAGCTGAGCTGTAGTCTATAAACGGCAGCCTCATGCAGTTCCTTTTGTTTATGTCGGTGTGGGTGAGGGTGGTGTGTAGGACGTGAGAGATGGCATCCTCTGTAGACCTGTTGGGGCGATAGGCGAACTGGAGTGGGGTCAATGGTGTCAGGGATGGAGGAGCAGATGGAGTTTTTGATAAGCCTCTCAAAAACCTTCATGACAAGTGATTTGAGGACTACAGGACGATAGTCATTTAGGCATAGGGCTTATTGTTCTTAGGCACAGGAATGACAACAGATTGAACAAATCAGCAAGCTGATCAGCACAGGATCTCAGTACATGGCCAGAAATGCCGTCAGGGCTGGACGCTTTCCTGATGTTCACACTCTTCATAGCCTCAGCTCTCACCGCAGTGGTGGATTTGCCACAAAAGGCTCTGATAGTCCTCAGTCCCTGCCACAAAAACTAAAATGACAAAGAGAATGACAAAACCATCCATCCATCCAAACATTTTCTATACTGCTTATCCGTACTGGGTCACGGGGAACCTTGAGCCTATCCCAGGGATCATGGGGCACAGGCGGGGGACACCCTGGATGGCGTGCCAGTCCATCTCAGGGCACAATCACACACGCATTCATACACCCATTCACACACTACGGACACTTTTGAACATGCCAATCAGCCTACAATGCATGTCTTTGTATGTCTATATAATGCGTGTGTATATAACAGTGATATATAACTTAAAACTGAAGTGTTTCAAACAGAAATCGTCTTTCAAAAATGAATTGTTGCTCATTCTATGCTAAATATAGACATTCAAAATAAAGCACTGACGAATTCATAATCTGTCATGTTTGTAGATCTAATATTGAAATGAGATGACTCAAATGTGCTTAGCACACAGAAAAGAGAAGAATTAACCAGTCTTTCTGGCAAAAGCTGCTGGGAAATCACTAAACCTTTCTTTTGTTAAATCTTAAAATTACTTACTTTATCCATGTTAGCAGTAATCTCTGCAATCAGATCAAGAAAAATGGCCTAAATGCTGTAGTGCACACACATCTACAGCTCAGGACCATTCCTCATAACATAAATTCCCACCCACAAGCTAGCTCTTCCCTATCACATAACAGCAACCAATCATGGAGGGTGAAGGCTTCCTCTGAGACACACGAAGCTAGCCATAGCACCTTTTTGAACTGATGCTCAACACACGCGTAACACACTATCTACCCTCTTCCACATACATAAACTCAGAGAAACCCACAATTGGCTAGTGTCACAATGATTGACTGGGGACAGAGTAATTGCATCCCTCTAACCCAGAGAACATGGCCAATTATTCTCTCTTGAACTCCCAGCCACAGATGGCTGTGGCATCATCAGGATTTGGTACGTGATCTCCTTACAATAGGGCGAATGCTTTTCTCTTGCCCTAGTTGGGAACCCAAACCTGCCAATTCTAATCTCGCACATTGTTTACTGAAAATGAACTTTCTGGCCAGTAGCATTGAATCGATTAACACCCATATTTTAGATAAGCAGTATATAGATTGGCCTGCCTGTTATTATAATAGAGGGAATGAAAATAGCCTATGAATGAACTCATGCGTCTGTGTGCTAATTAGAAAAGACCTTTAACTACAATAGCAACATGTTATACATGACTGTATGCACTTTTGATAGATAGGCATACACATCATCCACAAATGTCATCTCTCTCTCTCTCTCTCTCTCTCTCTCTCTCGCTCTCTCTCTCACTCTCTCTCTCTCACAGAAGACACGTACACTTGCTGTTTCCAGAGATGTCTGGCTGGCTAGGTTTTAGACACAGCTTCAGGGCTACTTTAGGTTGTCTGGAGCTTCTCTCATTTTTAGAAACAGGTTTCTTAAAGGCAAAATGAAGCAGGTGTTCAGAGCTAGGCTATTTCTCATACTCTCTCTCTCTCTCTCTCTCTCTCTCTCTCTCTCTCTCTCTCTCTCTCTCTCTCTCTCTCTCTCACACACACACACACACACACACAAACTTCCTCTCAGTCATGTTTTTCCCCCTCTCTCCCCATTAATCTCTCCTTTTTCCTTTTTTCTTTCTCACTTTAGCCATGTTTTTCCTCCACTGTGTTAAATATAGCACTGGCCATCAATCTCATATTAAAAATGCATCAGATGCATGAATATTCATGGCAAGGCCAGATGTCCAATAGCACATAGGCATGGGGACAGGAACAAGAGATTATTCATTACCCTTGGACAGGAAAACAGCCATATGCTTCCACATGCACACAGTCATACAAACACCACCCTCATAAACCGTGCTTTAAAAAAAGACAAATCATCTTGAGACTTTAATTATTCAGGTAATTATCCATAATTTGAATCTCCCTGTTCATTTTTAACCCAGACACAACCTTATATTACTGTGGTCACAAAATGTAACAGGACTTTAGTCATTCATGGTTTAATTTAATTGTTCAAACTGTTGATCTGCAATAGGCTTATTTTAAAGTGTAGTGTATTATAAGAATGTTGTTGATGCTACATGACCATCATAGTGATACAGTAGGTATATAAGAATCACCCCCCATTAAAATAATCACATTTTGCTGCTTTTCAGCCTGAAATGAAGATGGACACAGTTTTTTATTTTATCCAGCTGTATTTACTCAGTGCAACTTATAACATCCAAGTGAAAGATAGAACACCAACATGTCAGAAAAAATTTTTAAACATTAAAAAACAGAATCACTGAGTTGGAAAAAGGATCACCCCCTTGTGTCAGTATTTTGTTGAACCACCTTTTGCTTTAATTACAGCCTTTAGTCTGTTGGGATATGTCTCTACTAACTTTGCACATCTAGACTTTGCAATATTTGCCCACTCTTCTTTGCAGAACTGCTCAAGTTCAGTTAAATTTGATGGTGACTGTTTGTGGACTACAGTCTTCAAGTCATTCCACAGATTTTCAATGGGCTTTAAGTCTGGGCTCTGACTCTTCAACCACTGTGTGGTCAGTTTTGCTGTGTGCTTTGGGTCATTGTCATGTTGGAAGGTAAACTTTCTTCCCATTGACAACTTTCTGGCAGAGGGCAGCAGATTTTCCTCAAGAATTTGACGGTATTTTGCCCCATCCATTTTCCTTCTATCCTGACAAGTGCTCCAGTCCCTGCTGCAGAGAAACACCCCCATAACAGGATATTACCACCTCTATGCTTTACTGTAGGAATGGTGTTATTTGGATGGTGAGCTGTATTGGATTTCCGCCAGACATATCGTTTGGTGTTGAGGCCCAATAATTAAATTTAGTCTCATCTGACCATAACACCTTTTACCATGTGGCCTCAGAATCTTCAAGGTACGTTTTGGCAAAGCTCATTCGTGGGTGGCTTTTTTCTTGCAACCCTCCCATAGAAGCCACATTTGTGGAGAATTTGTGATATTGTTGTCAACTTTATCCCAGAGATCTTTTGACAGTGCCTTGCCACCCATAGTTGATTGTTTGCTTCAGTTGCACTACCAAGGACTGAAAAATGCTCCAGGAAAGCTCTTTTCATGCTGAGCTAATCAAAATGACCACAGCTGATCACAGTTGAAAGTCAAATGGCTTTATGTGCCTTTTGATTAGCTTTTTTTGATTAGCTTTTTTTTTAGTGATTCTTTTCTATACCCACTGTACAGGTGCATCTCAATAAATTAGAATGTCGTGGAAAAGTTAATTTATTTCAGTAATTCAAATCAAATTGTGAAACTCGTGTATTAAATAAATTCAATGCACACAGACTGAAGTAGTTTAAGTCTTTGGTTCTTTTAATTGTGATGATTTTGGCTCACATTTAACAAAAACCTACCAATTGACTATCTCAACAAATTAGAATATGGTGACATGCCAATCAGCTAATCAGCTCAAAACACCTGCAAAGGTTTCCTGAGCCTTCAAAATGGTCTCTCAGTTTGGTTCACTAGGCTACACAATCATGGGGAAGACTGCTGATCTGACAGTTGTCCAGAAGACAATCATGGACACCCTTCACAAGGAGGGTAAGCCACAAACATTCATTGCCAAAGAAGCTGGCTGTTCACAGAGTGCTGTATCCAAGCATGTTTACAGAAAGTTGAGTGGAAGGAAAAAGTGTGGAAGAAAAAGATGCACAACCAACCGAGAGAACCGCAGCCTTATGAGGATTGTCAAGCAAAATCGATTCAAGAATTTGAGTGAACTTCACAAGGAATGGACTGAGGCCGGGGTCAAGGCATCAAGAGCCACCACACACAGACATGTCAAGGAATTTGGCTACAGTTGTCGTATTCCTCTTGTTAAGTCACTCCTGAACCACAGACAACGTCAGAGGCGTCTTACCTGGGCTAAGGAGAAGAAGAACTGGACTGTTGCCCAGTAGTCCAAAGTCCTCTTTTCAGATGAGAGCAAGTTTTGTATTTCATTTGGAAACCAAGGTCCTAGAGTCTGGAGGAAGGGTGGAGAAGCTCATAGCCCAAGTTGCTTGAAGTCCAGTGTTAAGTTTCCACAGTCTGTGATGATTTGGGGTGCAATGTCATCTGCTGGTGTTGGTCCATTGTGTTTTTTGAAAACCAAAGTCACAAAAGGAGCAAAAGGAGCCCCTACCAAGTATTGAGTACATGTACAGTAAATGAACATACTTTCCAGAAGGCCAACAATTCACTAAAAATGTTTTTGTTATTGTTTTTTTTGTCTTATGAATATTCTAATTTGTTGAGATAGTGAATTGGTGGGTTTTTGTTAAATGTGAGCCAAAATCATCACAATTAAAAGAACCAAAGACTTAAACTAGTTCAGTCTGTGTGCACTGAATTTATTTAATACACGAGTTTCACAATTTGAGTTGAATTACTGAAATAAATGAACTTTTCCATGACATTCTAATTTGTTGAGATGCACCTGTATACCTATCCTTGTCTGGACCAAGATATAAAAACATAAAGCCATCACAACAACTTGCTCCCCTTCACCACACACACACACTTCGAAATGCATGCTCTCTCTGCATGGTCAGTACTGCATATATTATGGAAGCCTGTGTTGGATAACAGATGGTCTGTCAGAATGAGAGGCATGTAAATAGAGAAAAGTAAACAGAAATGTCGTTGGAGAAGTAGTTTAAAATGTAATAAAAAGGCATTTTATATTTTATATAATTACTGATATTAATTAGCTTAAGTGTGTACGCTCTTGGTTTAAAGATAATGTTTGCATTGGGGTAAAGGATTAGGTTTTTGTAAAGAAGGGAGATGGGAAGGTCAAAAAGGACGGACGGACAGAAAAGAAGAGCTGACATCAGTAGTCTTACCCGGTCATCCAAAGCAGAAAGGTAGTAATGTGTATGTGTGCACAATGTATATTAGAGGACACCTTTCCTCTCTATGGCGCACCCATAATTCAGTCTGCACATGCATGTGTGTGTGTGTGTGTGTGTGTGTGTGTGTGTGTGTGTGTGTGTGTGTGTGTGTGTGTGTGTGTGAGGGCCATTGTTGGGATGCTAATGTTTTTTCTCTTTTTCAATTCACTCTCCCTCAGACCCACACACACACACTCACAGCCACACATTTGTCACAGTTAAACTGTATATGAATGTATGATGTATTCAAGCGCATGAGCTTTACATACACCCCCCCCCCCCCCCCGTGTTTAATTTTACTTTGATGTCTGTCCGTCAAAATCTCTTGATTTCTGTATTCCACGAGAGACAACCTTCCTGTCAACCTCTCTTTTACGTTACTCTGAGCTAAGGTCATTCAAGGGGCATAGATTCTCAGTCTATCATCTAACTACAGTGTTGTATAGCATTCAGTCAAATTTTATAGTGCATGTTCGTCAGGTATTCAAGGCTGCCCTTTGCTGCTTTTTTTTTTTTTTTTCGGATTAAGCCTTCACTTCACAACCCAGTTTTAAACCACATTTTCAAATGAAAACGAGGCAATGTCATAATCCCATTCCAACCATACAGCTTAATGTAGTTGCATTTTGTGTGTGTGTGTGTGTGTGTGTGTGTGTGTGTGTGTGTGTGTCTCCTTTAATCTAATTTATGTGAAATGGATTGTAAATTGATATTCCCAAAGTCTCTCCTCGCATTTCTCTGTTGTCCTTCTTGTCAGCCCAAGTTATTTTTAAATCACTTGTTTTGAAATCCTCCATTCTCAGAAATTGTTCTCTGTTACAGCAGTGAGGAGATTTTATGTCTTCCACAAACATTGCCGCATTGAGAATGCACCCCTCTATTGATTGATTGGTGCACTGGTTATGCCAACACACCCGTGAGAATTCTAGAGTTGAGATGGGGCCTATAACAGGAAATTGGAAATGCCAGGAAATGAAAAATAAAGCAATAAATCTCAACCTACTTAAGCCTTTCTCTCACCATGATGCAGACATACTGTGCCTATAAACTACAGATACACTAATCTGCCTTTTGTCATGCAGAATAGTGTATCTTTTCCTGTTGGCAGCACTACTGTCTGCAGTTTTATGCGACCAAATAATATAATACATAGTTAATATTTCAAATAGTTACTATCTGTACCTATATTTCTTATATAAGTATTAATAACATTGCACATAACCAATGGTTATTTGTGGCAGATTAACATAACACACCTAGAGCTCAGTTGATTATATTTGTGTCAAATAACATGTTTTGCTGTTTTACACCCCAAATGTAAAATTAAAGTGTCCCTTAGGGTTTTTTTTAAAATCACAATCAGAATCTTGTGTTTTCCAGTTTCTGTTTCAAAGCTTCTAGCCTGTTAGCTACATGCTGAGCATAGGAATATCGAGTTGACGAGCAATGGGATATTAGTGGTTTACTGCAGGAGGAGAAAAAAAAAGGGTAGATCTGGTTTTATGAGATGTCATATTCTCTATTACTAGCATGATGTTTCGGTAATTTTCAATGGAACTGTCATAAAGGTACAGTACTGTGCAAAAGTTTTAGACACCCTATATTTTTATAACAAACTTTGTTATAGATTTTTTTTTATTTTATGACTTCTACATTATCAAGTCAGTACAAAAAACATTTTAGATTCCCAAACATTAGTTTTCTAGCATGAAATTAAATGTTACAGAAAAATGTTTATATGTAATTAAAGAAAGCAGCATATTACATAAGAGACACTTTTCAGACAAAAAAACACAATGAAGGCTGCTGGGTTTTGCTGCAAAAATAAGAAGTGAGTGCTCAATAAAACTTACCAGCTCATTTCCTTATAAAACTGCACAAATTGTACCGGAGACTACTATTTTTATTTATTTATTTATTTTTTGTCACACCAAATATTGACTTTGTTTCATTTACTACTGTTTACTGCTCTTTATGGGGTTTTTTTTGTTTTGTTTTTTTGTTTTTTTTTAAAGTTTTCATTATTTTGAAGGCATCTTTGCTCTACAGCATTTATTTGCATGTGCCTAAAACTTTTGCACAGTACTGTATTTAATGGCAATAGTATTAATATGGCAAGATTTGTGCCATCACCACTCCCACTACTGAATGGCATCCACCCAAAATGCATGGCAATATACAGTATATACCATTTAATTGTACAGACCACACAGTGGATTTGTTTATTACTGTATATTTCCTCATCCCCGCTGGCTATGCCACTGAAGTGTAGTGATATTCTGAGTGTGTCAATAGCCTTCGGCTTTTGAAATCCTTACCAATTACCCTATCTTGACTGGTTCCTTGACTTTTAACTTTGTGTTGTGTTAGTTAGTGCTCATGAGCACTGATAACATAAATGTTAGCATTCACTCATGACTCATGAGTGAGTCAGACTCCCCTGGTTCCTCTGACTGAGTTCTATTTTTAGAGCAGGCACAATGGCGTCTAGCCACACACTGACTAAAAAAAGCTCATTCCTACTCAGAGATGACACTGTTGCTCTACTTGAGGTAGTTTTGCGATGAAGTTCATTCAAATTGGTCTACTCAGTGTAGCATATAACAAATAGTAGAAAATTGTATCCACGTGTACTTTTAATCTTTAATTTCTGCTAGCATGTTGTGTTAATCATTTCCAGTGAAACTGTCATAAAGGTATTTTATGGCAGTGATGTTAATATTGTGATACTGGCCAAGTCTTGGTTGTTATGGTTGTATGTTTTGACAGGTCTGGCTACTGTTACATAAAAAATGAGATTATGAATAATTTAATACTGAAATCCCACTTGTATCATCATATGAAAAGCTTCCTAGCAGGTAAATAAGTGCAGTAAACATTGTACAGTAGCCTCATAGAGAACAGTAAGCAATCATATAGTACACTAATCAGGACATGTAAACAGTTTACCAATTTTGTTAAACAGATATATTCTCTTTGGACTCCGATGGACTCTCTTAGGACTTCTGGGCCAAACAGCCATACATCCGTTTTCTGTACCGCTTATCCTGCACAGGGTCGCGAGGAGCCTGGGGCCTATCCCAGGGGACTCGGGGTACAAGACGGGGGATGCCCTGGACGGGGTGCCAACCCATCGCAGGGCACAATCACACACACATTCACACACCCATTCACACTCTATGGACAATTTAGAGATGCCAATCAGCCTACAATCCATGTCTTTGGACTGGGGGAGGAAACCAGAGTTCCCAGAGGAAATCCCCGAAGCACAGGGAGAACATGCAAACTCCACGCACACAGGGCAGAGACGGGATTCGAACCCCCAACACCGGAGGTCAGAGGTATTGAATCTTACCCGCAAAAGGTTGTTGTGGCAGATTTATAACCAAGCAGGAATTACACCAGATTCCATTTGTTGAATCAGTGAACTATCAAATCACTATTAGGTGTAGTTAGGTGAGTTTGGCTGGAATGAGAACCTGCAGCCACCCCAGCTCTTTGTGGATAAGATGATCCCTGTCATAGGTAATAGTAATAGTGTAACCAGGTTAACACGGTATGGTCAAATGGTGGGGTTGGGAGGGCAAAAGGACAAATAGATATTTATAATTTGCATATTTATGCAATGAGAGGGTTTAAGTTGGACTTAACTTGATGGTTAGTTCTTATCACTCTTCTTTCTCTCCATTCTTTTTATTTCCATTTGTCCTGAGCAGGCAAAACCAGTAGCGTTTGCTGTTCGTACAAATGTTAGCTACAGTGCTTCCCTCGACGATGACGTCCCCGTGCCTGGCATGGCCATTTCATTTGAAGCTAAAGATTTCCTCCATGTAAAAGAGGTTAGTAATAAATAAGCACACACGCACATGCCTATAGTAAGTCAGTGTGTGACTGAAACATTGCTAATTGTTTTGCAAGTGTATGTTTATTGAACTGATGGATGAACTGATGATATGATGATGATGCTGATTCATTGCCTCTATATGTGCTTTTGGCAGAAGTTCAATAATGACTGGTGGATTGGCCGCTTGGTGAAGGAAGGATGTGAGATTGGTTTCATCCCCAGTCCGGTGAAGTTAGAAAACCTTCGCATCCGCCAGGAGCAACGAGCCAAACAGAGCAAATTCTCCAGGCATATGCTCACACTCACACACACACACACACACACACACACACACACACACACACACACACACACACACGCACACACACAAAACAAGTAGACTTGCATAGATGACAGCATACTAAATTAAACCTGCTATTTGTTTATGTAGACTTATTGCTGCAGAAATGTCACCTGCTATCTTTGTCACAAACAATCTTTTCTGTCTCTCTTTCTGTAGCAAATTGGGGGCTAACTCCTTGTCCAGTTTAGGGGACATTGTGCCAAGCTCTCGAAAGTCTACTCCTCCCTCCTCAGGTTAGTTGCTTATTTAGTTATCACACTCGTTTAATTTATTTTAGAATTCAGGAAGAAAACATTTATCATCACGGTGTAATATAAAGGTTTAGTATGGCTCTTTATATCATATATGATTTGCAGCTAAATGATGGTAAAACTTCTTACATGTAACTAGGCACTATGAATGTTGCTGTGTAAATTCTGTTGAACAAGTGCAGTAAGTGACTTCTGAGCTGTAGTCACTTACTGCTTTTATCACAGGAGAAACACCACCACAGCTCTGTTTATGACACTGTTCATTTATAAACACCCAACTGAACACTGTACGTCCATATTTGGATAAAATCTATTCACGCATGCCAACTATACACCTGTACCAATACGATAGATCAGGCTGGTTCTTCAAATCTGGCCCTTGAGGTCCACTGTCCTACAGAGTTTAATCTTACAATCTCAAACTCACAATTTTACAGCAGAATGCTACTATAGAGGGCTTATTTCTGTGACAATTGTAGGTACATATCTGGTCCCCCACCAGAGATATTCAACCTGAAAGTGAGGAAATTTGAAAAAATACCTGCCCTCACCCTAACTATACCTACATAGACTGAAACTCGAACCCTTCCCATTATAAATTGACCCTAAATGTGGAACCGTGAGCAATCTTGAGCATTACATTTGGACTTGTGTTCTAAGTCTTAGGAAAACGAATTTGCAAAATGTTTATATATGTATATGTACATGTACCTTGTAATGTGCTCTAGAGATCAGTTTTTGTTCCAAATCCTGAGCATCCTGAGCCGAGTTATTGAGGTTTCCGTAAACAGCTGTATAACCAAAATATGCTGTGTGCTGCGACACAAAGATGGTCGCCGTAGTTAAATAAATAAATAATAAATAATAAATAATAAAATCCTTTCACTTTGGCATATTGAATTCCGCTGTAGCCAGTGCCGTGTGAAAGAGCACCTTCAGAGTCACGGGTTGCACAGCACTGTCCGATCCCACTCAGCTAGTATCGTCAGATCAGCACCAAAGAGGCCTACTAAACGCTACTAAAGCTGGAGTTGAAGATGGTAGAAAAACCTCCTGAATGCTGCTGTGGCCATCGCATCCTCCATCCATCTTTAGGCTATAAACTTTCATGACAAGCTGTGCACTTTCAGTTTTAAAATCAGTGATTTCAGCTTCCAGGTCATCCACTTGAGTGCATTTTAAGAATTGGCATGTCCTTAAATAGTGGAATATGATATACAGATTTATTATTTTGCACATGTAGTGTGCCAATTTATTTACTTTAACAGTGTAGCATAAAATAGTTGAAGCTGGAAGCTGGAGCTTTGTAACCTGTCTATGTCCTAAAACACTTTTTATTTTACCTATTGAAAAGATGACCAGTTGACTACTTTTTTGAATTACTGGTTGACTGGTAAAGATTAATAGCCGTGCAACCCCTGACTAGGATTGCACATCAGTGCCTTTTAGGACTAACTCAGATTACCTGTTGGAAATGTTAACTACTGAGAAAATTCCTAACCCTTGTGGGTTCTTCAATTGTCCCTTTGGGGCAGTCCTTAAGGGTTCTCAGTAGAACCCTACAACAGTGTTTACCTACAAAAAAATTTGGACACAAACCCTAAATTGTCCAATGAACCCTTAAGGAACCCTTGAAGAACCCTCTTTTCTAAAAGAGTACACATATGTACTCATAATAATACTTTGTGGACACTTAATTCATTAGAATTTCACGAGCTTGGATAGGGGCCTGAAGATGAACAAATGAATAGAAAATAAATGCCATGCATTTTTGGATTGTGGATTATGAGAGGCGACTTTGGAATCTCAGGAATAACATTGGAATATGGATCTTTTACATATATATAAACATATATTTGTGTTTATGTTGATATTGTGAGTGATGAAGATTATATAAAGTACATAATGCATTTTATACAATTTTATGGTTTTATAAAAGATGGTGTTTTTAATGTTTTATTTTGGGAAACTGTGATCTTTGGGAAACTGTGAACTGTGTTTGATCACACATGATCAGTACTGTTGCTTTGTTTTTTTTTGCACTCCAATGGTAACAGCCACAGCGTTTCAATAAGTTTTAGTATTTTCAGTGTGAAATTAACATGCATGCAGACATTATTTTTAGAGATCCATAGTCTAATTCCTTGTATTTAGTTTGCCAAGTCCCATATGTAACTGTATGTATATGTCTATATCTGTGTGTAGCCATTGACATAGACGCTGTGGGTTTAGAGTCGGAGGAGCCTGAACCTCCTCCTCCTCCCCAGCAGCGTTCTCCTAAAGCCAGCCCAAACCAAGTCATATCCACTTTAACCCGTGAGAAACGAATGCCCTTCTTTAAGAAGGTAACCCGAGAGGCGGGTCCTCCCGTTTTTCACACTCCTCCGTACGGTTGTATGTCTCTCCAACACCACGCAGTGTGTCCCCACCTGTCTGTCCATGCTACATCACTGTGCGTATGACCGCACAAGAGCAATAAGCATGCTCGCCTAGCTAACCAATTTACTTTTTCCCTCTGTCTGCTCTCACTTCTCTCTCAATTTCTGGCCTCAAATTCCCACTCCACTATCTTCTCCTGCTTTCCTTCTTTCCTTTTCTCCTCTTTCACTTAATGCTTTCACTTCCTTTCTGTCCTTCTCCCTCGCTCCCTCTCTCAGCTAAGCAGAAGCTGAAGTCGGTAAGTTAGGCTGCTATAAGGACATGTAGGAGTCTCCTGAAGCCTGTAAGGCCCACTGGAGTCTCTGCATTGCTGTGTGTTTTTTCCCTCCCCACTAATCTTTCTCTGTAATTGACGTAACTTAGATGTGTGTGTGTGTGTGTGTGTGCGCGTGTGTGCGTGCGTGCGTGCGTGCGTGTGTGTGTGTTGCACAATGAATGGGACCTCAATTTTATTATGGTATTTCATTTTCTCAACTAGTTCACATGTAATGTAAAACTGGACCGTTTCAAAGTTGAACATCAAAGTGAACATCAGCTATACTGAGAAAATACCTTCAGGGCCTGTGTTCGGGTTTGATTTATTTTTGTTGTTTTGCATTACTAGACACCTCGAGTTCCCATTCATATTTGTGTTACAAAATAGTGTTCTATTCTTGCTTGCTTGACTAACACGTGTTTGTTGTGAACTGTCTAATGATTGTGTCATTGATACCAAACCTGTACTACATTCCTTTGATATGACAAATATCTGTGTTGTTCTTGTGTTAGTTATTTTAGTTATTTTTAGCATTCGTTTCGTAATTATTGGGCCTTATTTATCAATCTTTTCATAAAAAGTTGTGTGTAAATGTTTTGGTAGGCCAAACTGAACAAAGAAATTGCTGCCAGTTTTACAAAACCTTCAGTGATGCTGAATTTCTTTGTAGTAAGGTGCATATGTGCCGATAAATGATAAATGCCGATCACCTATAAATTACCAAGCGAATTCACGGCACAAATGTTTTGCATTGTAGTAGCGGCCACAAAAGTCCATAAAAGGCAAAGCTCACAGAGAGCTGAAAACAACAAAATGAAGACTGTGGAAGAGTGCCTCTTAATGGCAGAGTGTGCAAAATCTTCCAGTAATGCAGCTCAGCCATTGCAGCAGTTCGGCTACCATAGACACATATTAACTCCATATTTATAGGGTGCTATTTCTTATATGAAAGGCTAGTTTTAATTGATGGATTAGTTTTGGATTGCGTTCTTTCAAGTCATCAATAAACTTTTCAGCAAGTTTGTAAAAAATAAGCTGTTCAAACTTGATCACGTAATTTATATTCCTAGGCCAATTATGTGATTTGATGTCTATCAGTCAAAGTTCACACTAGTCAGCCTCCTTATACATAAATTTCCAAAAAGCATATTTTCCCAAATTAACCACATTTTCCTTGAATACCACATTTCTTGTGTACAGATTATTTACGAATAAATTCATTCATATCTAGCTTGATAAATGAGGCCCATTGTTTCTTAACTATTATAACACATTTTGTCCTAGATGACTGTATCATTCACCAGTGAAGTGAGAACTTTATAGATACAGACATCAGCCTCAGCCTACTTACTCTGTTCCACTTTCAGGCTGAGAAGCTTAATTAAGAGGATTAATTTACAACTGTAAATGAAGACAAAATCTGATCTTACATTACAGAATGTTAATTAGATGTTACAGTTTTAGCACATGTTGATGAAGTGGACTCATTGCTTCATTGAATACTGAAGACTGAACATTGAGAGCAAAAAAATCTCAACAAGTTGTCTACTTTGACATGGTTGAATTTCTCTGCTTTCTTTACAGTAATGCCTTGTGTGAGATTTTAGACAAAAATCATGAACATTGCAGACTGTAACCAGAAAATCGTTTTCTGGCTACTTTGAAAGAAATGCATATTTTGCTTTCCATAACATTTCTTGGCATTTGTATGTCATTTGGTGTGGCTTTATAAAAGTGGTTTTCAATCCCAATACCAGAGACCTCAATGTTCTACACGTATGTTGTTTTCTGTAATACACAAACATGGGGGGGGGACTTGGGGGGGCTTAGTGGTTAGCATGTTTGCCTCGCACCTCCAGGGTTGGGGGTTTGACTCCAGGCTCCCTACGACTCTGTGTAGGATAAGCAGTACAGAAAATGGATGGATGGATGATTGAACATGATTGAACAGCTAATCATCAAGCACCACATGAGCTGGATCAGGTGTGTTTAGTGTAGGAAACCACTCAAATGTGTAGGTCATGGGGTCCAGTGAGTTGGGATTGGTAAACCCTGGTATACGGTGTGTTTTAATAGTTATACTGAATGTGATGAATACATGTCAATGTGTCATGTATTGGAGTGGGTGGGCATGAAGGGTTGAGTGTGGGAGAGGGAGAATGACGTGTTTTCCTGCACTCTCCAGACTGAGCACATCCCCCCATATGACGTGGTGCCCTCCATGAGGCCTGTGGTCCTGGTGGGACCATCACTCAAGGGCTATGAGGTCAGATTCTTCAACAATGACTATAACTCAAGCATCATAAATCTTGCCAGAATCAGTTGTGTTGCAATAGGATTTCCAGTCATTCTATGAAATTGTGGACAGTTTCCTAACGGGCGGTGGTAGCTCAGTGGTTAAGATGTTGGGCTACTGATCGGAAGGTCGTGAGTTCAAATCCCAGTACTGCCAAGCTGCCGCTGTTGGGCACTTAAGCAAGGCCCTTAACCCTCAACTGCTCCCCGGGTGCCGCAGCAAAAATGGCTGCCCACTGCTCTGGGTGTGTTCATGGTTTGTAGTGTGTGTGTTCATTACTCACAACTCCTAGTGTGTGTGTGTGTGTGTGTGCACTAACTTGGATGGGTTAAATGCAGAGGACAAATTCCAAGTATGGGTTACCATACATTGGCCTTCACATGTCACTTCACTAACCACATGTTGATTTCAACATGTGCTTGGATGCACATTAGGTGTCATTTTGAACTCCTTATAGGTCTATCATCTATCTATCATACATTAAAAGAGATAAAGATATTACAAATATACTGTATATGTGAAGCTGTTATGTATATTCATCTTCGGTAACTGCTAGTAGCATTATGTGTAAGTTTACTATATATCAGTTCTGTCTCTTATTCACACACAAATCTTTTTTTATATATACAGGTGACAGACATGATGCAGAAAGCATTATTTGACTTTCTGAAGCACAGATTTGAGGGAAGGTAAGCGCTTGCCCAAAGTCTCTTTCTCTGAAAGCTCCTGTTCTGACTGGTCCTTCTTTGGGGTAGTTTATGTATTAGCGTGTGTATGTGTGTGGAGCTACTTTAAATAGTCTTGTCTCATTGCCTTAATTGGCCATGCCGGACCATAAGCACAAGGCTGGCTTGCATGCCTGCGCCTTCTCCTGGCCTGAGTGTTTTCCCGGAACGGGAACCATGCCTCTTCTCAGCGCAGCACAGAAAAACACAGAAAACACAGCTGCGTGTGTGTGTGTGTGCGTGTGTGTGCGCATGTGTGTGTGTGTGTGTGTGTGTGTGTGTGTGTGTGCGTGTGTGTGTGTGCTGAAATGAAAGCAAATTATGAACAATAAAGTAATGGTAATTTTACCTAATAAAATTAGTCCATCTAAAAGACAAAAGTGGATTTCAGTAACTACAGTTTGGTTGGATAATAAATGTATGCAGTATTTATTTATTTTTTGTAAATAATACAGTATTTTCTGAAAAGCACAAAAACTTTTAAGTTATTAGAGTCCGGGCTAGTACTTTTTATGTTCTGTTATGCAGTGTCACTTTCTTTCCTCTTGTAGAATTATTTTTGGGAAGTCAATTTCTTAAATGGCTTGTGCACACGCTCTCTTTTTTTCTCACTCTCATCCTAGGATATCAATCACTCGGGTAACAGCAGACATTTCTCTAGCCAAGCGATCTGTCCTGAATAACCCCAGTAAACATGCCATCATTGAACGCTCCAACACGCGCTCCAATCTTGGTAAGTGCATGTATGTGTGTTTGTGTAGCTTATGTACTGTACTTGTGTAGTTGAGCCTTCAGACTTAACATTTGCCTTTGTACATTCCCATTGTGCGTGACTGCAGCGCTTATGAGTGTCCATAAAGCATGTGTGCATGCACCTTGAATGCCATAGTGAATGATCAATGGCCTTCTTAAGGATGTTGCAGCCATCTTTTTTTTTCCACGAGGTTAAGAAAGTGACATCTAAACAACCTAAAAACAAGACTTGAAAGTAGGACACACAGGCTTTTGTCCCACAGGCCTTGAGTTTTAACACACAAGTGTCAAACTCAAGGCCTGTGGGACAAATATGGCCTGATGCCATGTTTCATTTGGCTCATGAGAACTTGTAAAAAATAATACTGAAATGGCCCGTAGTAAATACTACTCAATAAATTCACACTAACTAGAATTCACAGCAGGCCTGTAGTGTAGTGACTGCCCATATTCTGCACGGGCCACTTGAATCTCACAGGGCTGAAACGCTGATTAAAATCAATCTGCTGCGTTTGGCACAAGTCAGTTCTGTGCCTAAAAAAAAAAAAAAGATCACTAAGGCATCAGATGTTGGCCTTTAGTGTAATTCATTGGTTCACATGTATGTTCTTAGTATACAAGTTACAATTCCATATATCATTTGGATATTTGGAAAACACATATAGTCTAGATAAGGGCTTGCATGACTATTATTTTTTGCTATTCGACCCAATTCAAAATAATTCACGGACTAGTCGACTAGTTGTTTCCATAGTTAAAGCAAACACTGATGAGAGTAGTATGCTTACAAAAGATATCAAAGATATAAAAGTGATAGCAAGTAAAAATGTTCTGTTGAAGCAAAACAAAATAAAAATATACTTCCCAAGCATAGTCTTACACAATGTGCAGTCAACTATATAATTCGTCTAGTCTGAAATATTACAATTAGATTACAATTATTTTTTTTCCACCACCCTGACAAGTCTACATCCCCACAGCAGAAAGTAAACGTATTCACTATTTATGTAAGGAATAATTATGTAAGGAATAATTGATGATGGGCCGTTGAATTATTAGAAAATAATGCACACCCGAGGCTTAACCACGGACCGGAGTCAATTATTCCGATTATACCACAGTTATCACACCTCAAGATATTGTTTTTGTCCTTAAAACGCTCTCGTATGTGGAACTAATTTATTCCGCATCCCATCTCAAGCCTCCGTTGCTAATTCCAAAATGCCATTTTAGACCCAGTAACAGAGGCTTGAGCCATTGATATGCAGTTATTGGAGAGAGAGAGAGAGAGAGACAGAGACATGACATTTGTGAATGATGTGTATGAGAGTTTCATGCTGATAATATAAAAATAGAATAAATAAATAAATATCAATAAGCCTACTTGTTCACAGGGTTTTTCTTTTTTATTCTCCTCGTGTCCACATTACCACCTCGGGTGCGCGTTATTTTTCTAATAATTTAACGGCCTGTCGTCAATTATTACTTATATGTTTCTGGAAAATCGAAATTGTCTGTCATTTGGTTTGTTGTTAAATGTGTGCTGTGGTGGACAATAGGCTAACTTTTCCGTTATTTCAGTTAACTTGGTGAAGTGATATGGAACTGTAATGTGGTCAAGACCTGACTGGAACTACTTTAGCTGTGCATTTACCTGAAAAATAATTGCAGAACTTCTGTCAGCCAATCAGAATCAAGAATTCAACAGAGCTGTGGTATAATAGAATATATTAGTCTAATCTGCTAGCCTATGTAACCATTAATAAACAGTATATTAAAAAAAACTTTAATAGGTTATCACCTAAAAGTGCAGTTTGAGTATGGCTCCTGCTTATAGCCTGGTTATACTATCATTTGAAGACTAAACAATATTGAGCCCAAGACCCATGAGGAAGGCGCAGGAACTGAAGTGTGTGAACAGGAGACAGGGAAAGCAGGAAGCTTGTATGATTGTTAGTTTGGCTTGATTAGTGAGCCATGATTAAGATCAAAGACATTCCTTGTAGCATGACCTCCTGATTGCACTCCTGGCAATCTTTTGTACAATCACCATTGAGCACACACATTAAAAGCACGCAAAGCGCGCGCACACACACACACACACACACACACACACACACACACACACACACACACACACACACACACACAAAAAAAAAAACATCAGCTTCCCCAAATCTAGTTTTATTCAGTAACTGATTGTATAACAGACAGACAAATATGGATAGACATTGCCACAAAGCAGCTTTACTTAAATGTGAATACTTCTAGCCTGAATGACTAGATCAGGGGTTCTCAAACTTTGTAGCCAGGGACCCTTTATATGTAAAATAAATTCCACTGACCCCTCAGTACAGGTTTATTTCATGAAACAGGCCAATAACCATAAGAACTCACTAATAAATATAATAAATTTGATCATGGTGGCTTGTGGTTTCGACTGCTGTAATTAAATTGAGCAGCACTACATGAATGGAAGTTTGAGCTACTGACATAAGCATGCAGTGTAGTAACCACTGCTTTACATTTCTCTCTGTGTTTGTGTGTTAGCTGAGGTACAGAGTGAGATTGAGAGGATCTTTGAGCTGGCACGCACACTGCAGTTGGTGGTTCTGGACGCTGACACAATAAACCATCCATCTCAGCTGGGCAAGACTTCGCTCGCACCAATCATTGTCTACGTCAAGATTGCCTCTCCAAAGGTACACACATATAGCCAACACTCATTCTGTTACTCTAAAATAAGCTCAGCCTCATAATGAATAGCTCAGTAAGACTCCTTGACATAAAATTACAGTGATAACAAATGCAGGATGAAAGGACATAAATAGTAATATTTGTGAAAGAACTAAAAGTAACAATACTACATTCATAGACTTGGATTAACTTACTATATCTATAGTTATATCAGTCATTTGTACTGACAGTTACTGAATGGAAGAAATCATACAACTCTAATACAAGACATCAGGAACAGACGGCGTTGAGATGACTTTTGGTATTGTGTGATTTCTATACTGATATTGTGTTTGCGTGTGTTCAGGTGTTACAGAGATTAATAAAATCCAGAGGAAAGTCTCAGGCGAAACACCTCAATGTGCAGATGGTGGCAGCAGACAAACTGGCTCAGTGCCCTCCGGTGAGCATGGACACACTGACGCACACATACAGACACAGAATTTCAGTTTTTACAATTTGGATAGATTTGAGACAAAACTAAAACTGTGCGGGGGGACTTTCATTTGAACTTTAACAGTACTTGGAACAGTAGCATGTAACAAAACGCAATTATTTATTCTGTTCAGTGAGCAGTCAGACTGACCTTCTCAGGGTTGTTGTTTTTTTTTTTTTTTAATTAATTGTGGCATTTGCTTGATCCCCAAAGACAATGGTAAAATTAAGCTAATAATTATGAAAAAAAAAATGGTTTCATCTAAAAATCGGGTATTACTTCCGATACTTTAACACCTCAACTTTAAAAGATCATAAATACACAGTACTGTACAAAAGTTTTAGGCACCCTATTTTGTTTTTAATACAAACTTTGTTATAGATTTTTTATTTTATGACTTCTTCATTATCAAGTCAGTACAAAAAACATTTTAGATTCTTAAACATTAGTTTTCTAGCACAAAATTAAATGTACACAGAAAAATGTTTGTATGTGATTAAAGAAAGCAGCATATTACGTAAGAGAC
This sequence comes from Cranoglanis bouderius, assembly GCA_023630585.1. Lineage (NCBI taxonomy): Eukaryota > Metazoa > Chordata > Actinopteri > Siluriformes > Cranoglanididae > Cranoglanis > Cranoglanis bouderius. The sequence continues at coordinate 9,991,855 of CM042563.1, forward strand.
ACTTTTCAGACAAAAAAACACAATGAAGGCTGCTGGGTTTTGCTGCAAAAATAAGAAGCGAGTGCGAAAGTCAAAGTCTCCAGAAGAACTGTGTCTGGTTCTGCAAGATGCTCAATAAAACTTACCAGCTCATTTCCTTATAAAACTGCACACATTGTACTCGAGACTTATTATTTTAATTTTTTTGTCACACCAAATATTGACTTTGTTTCATTTACTATTGTTTACTGCTCTTTACAGTATTTTTTTTTAAATGTAGAAACATTTTATTTCATTAATTTGAAGGCATCTTTGCTCTACAGCATCTCTTTGCATGTGCCTAAAACTTTTGCACACTACCAAAATGACGCAGAAATGTTTTTAATTATTAATGTTTTCGCCTCTGCTATCTTCCCATTGCATTAGTCTGTCTAAATATGTTTAAAACATTTTAGCTAAGTGTGATTTCCTGACACAGAGAATGTCACACAATTCAGTTTGTAATCAGATACCATCCACAATGCTTCTGCACCACAGTAAAGTCAGAATGGATTTTTAAAATGCAGTTTTCTCCCTTTTCACTTTTGGGGGTAAACAGACTTTATAAAATGTTACAACTTTACTTCTGGTTGAGATGCATGCAAAAATGAAAGCCTGTAATTCTCACAACTATATATAGTAGACAAAGTTGATGTGAAGGGTTTTCCCAGGCCAAAATACGCTATTTTTATCCATAGCACGCACCCCAAGAGTGCGTGAGGGGATAGTCTAAATGTTCCCGTCTTAGTTTAAGCCCTATGTATGCTACAGCCTTTGAGAATTTTGAATTCCCTTTTTGATTTCAAATTTATACTAAATGGATCTGTAAAATTCCTAAGTGGGTCACCTTATTTCTGACACACATTCTAGCAGTTTCATACCCCAAAACAGACAATACACTTCTCCCAAGTTACTTGAAAAGTTTATATGCTGTTCTAATAGTAGCCAGTTGTGTAATCTCATTTTGAAGCAGAAGTAATATCTTAAATAAGAAATATTAAATATTAATTTACTCTTGTTACTGTTTAACTGTTTATATCTTCTTTTTGCTTCTTTTTCCCTTCTCTCGCTGTTCAATCCTCTCCTCCTCCCTGCTTTTATCCCATTAATCATTCATTATTCATTTTTCACTTCTATGCCCTACCTTCCATGTCTTTTTCCAGGAACTTTTCGACATCATCCTGGATGAGAATCAGTTAGAGGACGCCTGCGAGCACATGGCCGACTATCTGGAAGCTTACTGGAAATCCACACACCCGGCCAGCTGCACTCCGGCCAATCCTCTCTTAGAAAAACTCACTGCTGCCCAGTCAGCCACTTCTGATCCACTGTCTAGTCTGCATCTGCAGGTGCTCACCAAACTTCGTCCTGCTCCTGCAGCAGATATGGGAGAGGGGTAGGAGAGGAGGAGAGGAGATGGTGAAGTGGGGATGGTGAAAATAAGGAGGGAAGGAAATGAAAACAAGACAGACAGGCACAAGATTATGGTCTAGGCTTGTAGTGGTGGAAGAGAAGGTGACAGAAAAGAGAAAGAATGAGGGATGAGACAGACAGGGAGTAACAGAAAAGACTCAAGGCCAGGGTGAATATGTACTGGGACTGAGTCCATCAAAAGCTTTGTGCGGTAAAGTTCAGCACAGGGTCACTCACAGAATCACTGATGTTTTAATCATCATGACCATTCATCTGACTTTTAACCATATCACTGTAAGACAACCAGAACATAATAATAATTTTTGTGGAACACCAGACCTTAATTGTGTGTTTACAGTGCTTTGCATAAGTATTCAGCCACCCTTGAATCTTTTCACAATTTGTAGTGTTATAATCTGGGACTGAAATGGGTTTAATTATATGATTATATATAGTACATTGAAAATAGCCCATAATATTGAAGTTGGGGGAGGGGGTAGCAATGATTCTAGAAGAGTATCAATCAGGATCAATCAGAGGAGGCCAAACAAAAGAGGGGAATAGTTAGAGAAGCAACCAAGATGTCAAGGATAGCTCTCAACATGATGCTACCACCATCATGCTTCACTGTTGGGATGTTCTCAGGGTGATGAGTAGCGTTGTGTTTCTGCCAAATGTAGGGCTTTGTGCCAAGGTCAGTTTTGGTCTTATTAGACCAGAGAACATTTTTCCACATTTGCAGACTCTCCTACATGCCTTCCGGCAAATTCCAAACAGAATTTCAAAAGCTCAGCATTCTGGAGTGTCTGGGCTATGGCTGTCCTGTGAACAGCTTCTGTCATCTGAGCTATGGATCTCTCCAGCTCACGCTTGGCCTTGGGTTCATTCTCTGACTAATGCTCTTACCAGAGTTATGGTTATGCAATGTTCTTTCCATTTTTAATAAAGTATTAAATAGTACTCCACAGGATGTTCAAAATTTGGGATATTTTTATGCCCAAACTGACTGATGCTTGAACTTTAGTTCTGACTTCTTCAAATAGCTCCTCTGTCTTCACAATGCTGTTTGTTTAGGTATGTTCTCTAAGAAAATTCTGGGACCTTCCAGAAACAGGACTGGTATATTTATATTGAGGTCCCATTTAAAGCCACACAGGAGGACTCAGTGAATTCTGTGAAATTGTGATTTAATGGTGAATTGATGTTGCTTTGGCAGGATGTACAGTTTGTTGTCCCGGATTTTTGTTTTGATAGCTCCTTGGTCTACGTGATGTTTGTTTAGGTGTTCTCTAACAAACTCTGGGTTCTTACAAGAATAGGTGTATTTATATTGAGAGTGGACTCCATTTAACCAGTTATGTGACTTCTTCCTAACTAATTTATGGGTTTCACAATGATGGGGGTGAATACTTATGCAATCACAACTTCAGGTTTATGTGCTATTTTGTGTAGATTTATAACATATAATCCCAGTTAAGTCAATTTCAGTTCCAGGTTGTAACACTACAAAATGTGAAAATTCAACAAGGGGAATATTTATGCTAAGCAGTGTACAGTGTGTGTGTGTCAGTACATGTTATATTCTAAAAAATAATGATCTCTTTATTGCCTGCTGTGGCTTTTGTTCAGTCTGAGGAGGCTACAGATGCGTAGCTTTGTCTATGGTGAGTGTGGGTGTGCTAGTGGAGAGAGAAGAAGAGCGTGTCAGTTATTCTTACATTCAGACTCAATTCAAAATTTTACAGTTCAGCTGACTTTAGTGAACATTAAGCAGCCAACATGAAATAAACCACGAGTTAAAATAAAAAATTAAAGGTCTACTTACTTGAGAATAAGCATACTAATGTGACATTACTGAATGTTAGAAAGCTGACTGAAACGTTATGATCTGTTTTGCAGTGGTTTGCAGTGATCTCATGTTCTGTGTGTATATATATATATATATGTGTATGTATGTATATATAGCCGATACCCTCCTGAAACCCTGCTGGCATGGTGCTGGAACTGGTGCTGCTCAAGAGATTTTTTTTTTAAAGAACCAACCCGTTTAAGCACCAAACAATGATCTAATCTAATCATGAGAGCATGTTTTACCATCCAAAGTTAAATAAATATGACACCTGATTACACATAAGTTGACAGATACATGTTTTTATTGCTTTTAACGAGTCTTTAGATGCTTAAAGCATTACTAAGGTAACCTCTACTTAGGTTGTTGCCTATCAATCGGTTATTTCCCTTATTTTCACTATGGTATTTAATATTGGCAATACTGACAGGAATCCAGTCCCTCCATGTTTTTGCGATTTTGCGATCGCAGAAATGAACGCAAAATCAAGCAAATTCCAGAATGTTCAGAGGAGCTTGCAATTTTTCAAAATTACCACAGATTTTCAGCAGACTTGGGCCAAAACATGTAATGTGACGTCATCACAATGCGCATTCAGCCAAAGCCCTCTTCGATTCACGTGCGTCAAATATGAGTACAGCTAAAAGGTCTCATTTACCACCAAACATCACTGGGAAAGGCCGTGCAAAACAATTTCGTGCAGTTGCAATTTCACCAATTCAAGTAGTTTTCTGCAAAAAAAAGCACAAAATATTCTGCAAATTGCATCACAAATTTTGAAAAAAGCCGCAGCAAAATCTCAGTGATTTGCGTGAAGTCCTGTACGGACTGGTAATCTTGCCATTTTCATATCTTCATCAAAATAACTTGCCCTGCTCTAAAGTCCCTTACTTTAATGGTTCCTTGGTTCCAAACCAGCAACATTTTGATGATACAACTGAACAGATTTTGCTAGCTAAGAACTGGAAAAATGTGGAATTGTTCCAGCACCAGAACCTTGTCAGTAGAAAAAGTGTGTTGTGTGCTGTATGTCTGTCTAAATTTTGATGATTTTTACAGCTTTGTATTGAAGTGAGAGTGTCAGAGAAGGAGAGACATGCATGGTCATTCTGCAATGCTGTTAATTTTGTGTTTCACCACTAGTATGTGTGTGCATGTTTTCGCTAACCCAGGGCACGGGGGGCACCCAGAAGGCTGAGAAGTCACTAGGCGAGAGGAAGAGCTCTCTAGAAGATCATCACCATCACCACCACCATAACCGTCACCACCATCGCTTGCAGAAGCAAGAGAGCCTGGACCAAGCTGAGGAAGACGATCCTCAGGAAGAGGATGTTCAAGAACAGAGAGTCTTACGGAGTGAGCGAAGAGCACCGCACATACACCACCGCTCTTCATCCACACGGACCGATCACCACAATCACCACCATCACCACCATCACAGTCGCACAGCACACACACTCTTCAGGCAAGAGACGCTGGAGAGCAGAGACTCTGCATGTGCAGAGCCACACGCCACTCATACACGCTCAGATCCACCCACACACTTGCATACACGCCACACAGGGGAGGAAGAGGAAGAAGAGGAGGATGAGGAGGAGGAGGAGGAGGAGGAGGAGGAGGAGGAGGAAGAAGAGGAAGATGAGGAAGAAGAAGAGGAGGAGGAAGATCGGCCTGTTCAACATAACCATCATCACCACCATCATCATCATGGAAAGGCAGGGAGGGAAAGGGAGCGAGAGCACGATCACAGTGAACGTAATGGCCGGCAACGCGGACAGCAGAGATCACAACGAGAACGCTATCATGAGTGTGAAAGCCAACACTCTGTTGAAGGAGAAGAGAAAAAAGAAGAGACAGACTGGGAGACTGATCCCTACATAGAGCAGTAACGCACAAACACACACAGCCATGGACTGCATCGAACAGACAAAACATACACCTTTATAAAGGCTAGATTCAGGTCCAGAATCATTGCCAACCTTGATCAACATTAGTGAAGACAAAAGCAGGGAACATTTAAAGGTGCAGTTTGTGATGTTTAAACGTGTTTCTAGCCCTATAATAATTATAACATTTCAAAGATAATGTTATAAAAACTGTTAAGTGCAATATTGTCAGGTGGTTGATTTGGCTAGTATCTTCATTTCGGGTTACATAGTTTTAGCAGAGGGAGGTAATTTAGAGGAAGAGAAAGCTCATCAGTGTTTTTCACTGATTCATTGTGATTGACCTCATAGACAGCAGAAGGCATGAATAATTACAAACTGCTCCTTTAATACTGAGATATGATATACTGTATAGAATGTTCTGGAATGTCATTCTGGCAACCCATAGAATTTGGCAACGTTGTTATAAATCAGTGGAACAAACAAAACATCTTCTAAACAGAAAGTTAGGTACGTTGTATACCCTCCTGGATATTGTGTCTATCATTCCAAATATTATTATAGTACACATTTTGAGGGATTATGGGTTACTTGTCCATACAGGGACTTTAGTGTTGTGCCTATGAACTGCCAAATCTGTGGCTATGTTTTTTTTTCGTTACTTTTAAGCTCCCAGAGACTGAGTAATCAAAGCATCAACTAGTTAAAAAAAAGTAAGTTTCTTTGAATGCCACAAACACCAGTGGTGTAGATGATGCATGGGGTCAAATTTCTGTTTTGGTCTCATCTGACATGTGTTCCAGTTCACTTTAGGTTCAGGCTCATTGCAAAGAATAAATGTGTAGTAATATAAAATGAATTAGATATAGAAAATAGAAAATTACTAGAAAATTATGAAGCTAATAATGCTAATTCTGGGCCTGTCACACCTCAGACACATATACACACATACACCATGTGCTGCTATCCTGCCCTCTGGACTTTTGGCTCTCTGTTACTATGCCTCCTTTGTAAAGACTGGTGTTTTTAAAGATAACATTATTGTAAATAAGATATAGGTATCCATGCATACTTGTTCTATCAGTGTGTGGACACGTGAATATTAAACAATAAATATGAGTCATTATTAATTTCCTATGGCATGAATAATGGAGGTGTGTTTTTCCTAACTGGTTGCTCTGTCAGGTTGCTCTTTTATCTTTGTTTCGTTTTAATTATTTAGCATCTACATTTGAATGCATTCTGGTTGCTCTTTGATCAGAGAGAAATTTCATTAAATGTAATATACAACGATACACTTAACAAAGTTGTTCTAAAACTCTGTGATCTTTACTTCAGAGCATCGTTTCTACATTGGGCAGGAAGTGGTAGCTTCCCTAATAGTTTTGATTAGGCGTGTGAAGATATACATTGATTAGGAAATCTGAAATGATGTACACTTTTAGCATTGATGATTATGTCACGGAAAAAAAACAACATGTCCAGATGCATACACTGAAATTCATGATTAATGCAGGGTAACCTACATTTTAAACTACGATACCAGGGGGAAAAACCATTTCTATATCGTTTTAATGAGCTATTGAAAAAAACATCCAGACACTGTGAACAAACCAAAAACCAAATTGTGTGGGGAACCAAATTCCAGGCTAACAAGACAAATATCCATCTCTATGTGCCTGATAATGCAGAAAACTTTCTCTCTCCTGGACTATAACCATGCTTCCATTATACATTATATGGCCACAATTTTGTGGACAGCTGACCATCACACTCATTTTGAACATCCCATTCAAGAGTTAGTGCTCCCTTTGCCGTTATAATATCCTCCACTCTTCTGGCTATGGGGATTCAGCCCCAAGGCTCTTGTCCCAGAACTGTACAAGCTTTTATAGACATTTTTTGCAAACTCTAATCTGGTCTTCCTGATTTTGAGGTTTACCAACCGTTTACATCTTGTGGTAGACACTCTATTTATTTTGGTGAAGTTCTCTCTTGATTGTTGACTTTGACACAGATATGCCTACCTCCTGTGTGTTCTTGATCTAGCTGTGAAATTGTTGTGATAAGGGGTTTTCTTCACTGGGGAAAGGATTTTTCTGTCATCCAACGCAGCTGTTTTCTGTGATCTTCCAGGCCTTTTGGTGTTCCTGAGCTCACCAATGCCTTCTTTCTTTTTGAAGGAAGAATGTACCAAATAGTTAATTTGGCCACTCCTAATGTCTTTTTGCTATCTCTCTGAAGAGTTTGTTTTGATTTTTTAGTCTTATGATGGCTTGCTTCACTTTATATTGAGAGTTAACAGCGACAGATTCCAAATGCAAATGTCACACTTGAAATCAACTCTAGACCTTTTTTTTATCTGCTTACTTATATGAAACAGTGAGGGAATAACACACACCTGGCCATGGAACAGCTGAGCAGGCAACGGTCCAATTACTTTTGATCCCATAAAAAGGGGTGGAACACATAAAAAGTATCATAAATCCTACACCACTGACCCGATTTGGATGTAAATACACTCAAATCAAAGCTGAAAGTCTGCTCTTTGATCACATACTCAATTCAACATTCAGCTCCAATGTACCATGGGAGACAGCAAAAATAACATTAACTTTGTCAAAGTCCATATATTTATAGATATGACTGTATATAGTTGACAAAGATAGAACCAAGTAATGTTTTTTCAATGTTTAACTGTCCAGAACTTACTTTCTATATATATTATATATATATATATATATATATATATATATATATATATATATATATATATATATATATACACACACACACACACACACACACAGTCATGTGAAAAAATAAGTACACCCCATGGAAATTGTTGGCTTTTTGTGGACAAGCAAACATTTGATCATCTTTGAAACAGTGCCTATTAATGAAGTTTAAATACTTGAACAAAACCACAAGTAAAATTAGCTTTTTCAATCATTTTTTCAACAGAAATATCAATACATGTGTTATTCTTCTGTGGAAAAAGTAAGTACACCCTTGGCCTCAGAAGATAGTATTGCCCCCTTTAGCAGAAATAACTTCTTGTAGGTGTTCTGAATAATTGTCCACCAGTCTCGGACATCGGCTTGCTGGAATTTTTGACCACTCTTCCATGCAATATTCTTTCAGTCACAAGATGCTTGAGGGTTCCCCCCCCCTCTTGAACACCTGATTTTAATTTTATGTATTTGAAGGTAGGGGTAGGGAGGGGTAGGGGTGATAAATGTAGGGGTGTACTTTTCCCATGTGACTAATCTGTTTTTTGTCCATGTCAATTGTGAAAATTACTACAAAATGTCAATTTTGTATGTCATTTGATGGTGTGTCAAATATGGGTGTGTCTTAGCATTCTTTACTCCTATTAATTCTGTAGTTCTCTGTTCTTTGTTATATGCAAATGTATCCATGCACTTTGATTGATTTCATTGATTTGAGTGAACTACAGTGAAGCACATGCCCCTGCCTTTAATGCGCGCACACACACACACACACACACACACACACACAACCATCAATGCACTCAACCCCATCTTAGCTGTGCTCCTAAAATAACCAACATGATTCTCCTCCCTGATTTCCCTCTTCATTTGTTTCTGCATGGGTGAAATATGTTGTACATTTTTAGTCCATGACTTGTTAACTATTGCCTGTATATGGTGATTACCTTCTACCAAGATTCATCCAAAAACTGTGTGCGTGTGTGTGTGTGTGTGTGCGTGCCCGAAAGGAGGAATGATGAAATGGTTCTGACTGGTCACTATAAATAGGATGCTGAAAAATCTGTGAATGTCCCAGGTGGGGAGGCAGTCATTTTAAGGCGTCATAACAGTAGCAGTGACGGTGCTGAAGTCTAATTTTGGGTGCAAAAATGCTTCCAGACACCCCCACGTTCACACTTGCAGGCTGTTTTAATACACTGGTGTGCCATTAACTATCAAGTCCTGTGCAACTCCTTACAATGAACTTTCTTCTAAATTGGGATTCATCTACTTAAATAGACAGCACAACATTAGACAATGAGTAATAAAGACATGTCAACTATGTAGAGCGATGGACCGAAATGAACCTTCCTCCGGGTGTTTGTCTCTTTAGACAAGAGATCATTTCAATCTAATTTCTTTATTGACTGACCACTTAATCACTGCTCTAGTGACAGATCTGCATGTGCGATTATCTAAAATAAATATATTTAAAAGGTATCTGTTTCAGAACATTTATGTGTTCGTTTACAAAATGTGCTCACTAAATATTAAAGCATGTTCATTTCCATGTGTCCACCTTCTTAATATTCTTTCATCGTTTTGATTAAAAACCTACTGCTCGACTACCGCATCTGTTGATTAACAAATTCAGCTGCCGGTCATTTGCTGTGTGTATGAGAAACTGTCAATACCATCGTGTCCTCTGGCTGCATGTTGCTTCCTGGTCACAGTCCAACGGTCACGCAAACCCAACGATCACCATAGCAGCCGTTGCGTCACTGTTGTCATGGCAACAGAAGCAGAACTACTCATGGTACCACCCCTTCTCTCCCCTCCATTCATGCTGTCCGTTCACCCCTCCCTCCCCTGGCACTCTTTTCCATCAGCCTCCTTGAGCTGCTTCAGGAACACGTGTTGGAGCGAACGCGAGTTATCTCTTGCTGAATTTTGCTATGAAGAACCCGATCGTGTCTGTGTTGGCTTTTAACAGGAGGCCGTCGGAGGTGTGACTGTCAGTAGCCCCGCTCCATGATAATTCCGGGCAGAACCTCTGCAGCAGCCTCCGCTGGTCACGTGATAATTCAGCTCCAGGCATGCCTTGGGATCCAAGGTGTGGCTCCTGGGAAATGAAAAAGATGCCATTTTATTTGTGAGTGAGCAAAATCTATCAAGATTTTACTTAAAGTCAATTACGATTTTCTCCAGATATGTTAGCACACCATGCTGGATTGGCATGTACGAATCCTCAAGACAAGCACAAAAAAATATCATTGTTCATAGGTCAAAGCCCTGACCTTATTTTCATTAAACCAGAGGTTAGGTAAATTTGCTAGCTAGAGGACCTTCAAGTTTATATTACCATAGCATTGTTAAACCTTTATCAGCCCTTGATTGGGAGACTACAGATTCGAATGCCTCAGATTCAACAGCCATCCATGGCCAAGGGACAAAATATGGCCATGCTCTCTGGGTGGGAGAGTTGGCATGCTCTCTCTCCTCTCTCAATCAATCACAGAACCTGTGAGAAGTGACTAACTCAGTTAACTGACTCAGTTTATCATTAAGCGACTTACGATAGCTAAGGTTAGCTTAATTAACATTGTTACTTGATCAATTTATGAGAAATGTTGCAAAAAAAAATTCATGTATATATAAATCATATGTAATATATCAAATCATATATAAATCATATAAAAAAAAAAAAAATTGTAATTCTCATTTCTAATCTTGCTCCTGCTATGTGGATTAAAAGTAACTCTACTCACATTTGTTATTATTAGACTATTATTGTAGTTATTTAATAAGTGGTGTATTAGATTTAAATTTGCCTAACACTGGCAGGTGTTATTTTATTTCATGCAACAGTGCTGTTGAATTCTTTATTCTGCTAAGTGAGAATGTGTTGATTATTTTTCTAGAACAACACTGCTCTGCATGCCGTTTCTGCATGTATAGACTCAGTGAAAATATTGACAGTATGCATATACTTTTACATCAGCAATACGCAATACACAGTTTTAACCCAAAGGAAATATTGTGGAAAAGGGTTATAGAGCTTTTTATCAGTATAGATATACTATTAAATCTTGCCTCATTCAAATGCTGTACACTGACATATTATTCAGCTGGACAATGGCTTATTCAGCAGGGGCATTCAACAAGAATGTGTGAAGGTCCAGTTAAACAAAATTCTTCGCTTAGAAATGTCCAGATAACCATTAGTAAGTAGATCAAAGCTATAAATAAGACACATCAATTTAAAGTAGTTATGTTTTGTTTCATAGTGGAGCTTCACATTACTTTTGACTAGTGCCACAGACTCTGAACAGATGAGACGTCTGTTTTGATCCTGAAGCGGAGAACAAACGCATAGTTCTCTGTCCAACTGTCTTCTGTTGTTTTTCGTCGGCTTTTTCTTTCTTTTGAACGAGCATGTCGTCACTTCGCCAATCAGATGTGAGCAGATGAATGTAAATTTTTTTAAAAATCTATAAAAGTCTTTGACAGGGGTTCACTTTTTAAAAAACTAGAGTCACTGGACTACGCCCAGTTTTTGTCGTATGCTGATCGATTCTACTACAGTATTTTTGGAGGACTCCGTTTGATCCACTGAAACACTTTGTTGGGACTGTATCCAGACTACCATTTGACAATCCCTATTCTATACGGTATTTGTCTGAGCTCATACTCTTACCTGTGGCTCCAGACTTAAACAAGGGAATGTTTTCAATGCCCAGGCCACCTGCTCTTCATTCTCAGCAAGTGTTACAGTGCAGGTACTATACACCAACACACCTCCCTTTTTCAAGAGTTGCACGGCCTGTAACACACACAGTCACGGTAAATGTACTACATTCCAATACAGACAAATGGCCCATCACAATACAGATTCATAACAGGTGCCAACTTTCCAGCCCAGATACTGCACTGTGTTATTACATTCATAACATAATTCATGCGTGCAGGAAAAGGGCTCCAGGAAGCACATTTGCAATCTTGGTCTAAAATAATATCCTACAGGAAATGGACTTGGCACAGATGAGAAAGCAAACTGCACCATCTACTGGCAATTAATGCAGGTCACACAAACAGAAGCAAGGAGCTATGTTTTCTGTGTGTATGGGCCTTTTACCTCTGCACAGTGATAAAGAACCTGGCCCACTGGTCAAGAACCTGATACCTAAATTTATAGTTCAAGATATCAACAGATTGCCACACATTGAACCTATATCCATCCATCCATCCATTTTCCAAACCGCTTATCCTACACAGGGTCGCAGAGGAGCCTGGAGCTGGAACTCAGGGCACAAGACGGGGGAGACCAAGGAAGGGGTGCCAACCCGTCGCAGGGCACACATTCACACACTACAGACAATTTAGAAATGCCAAATCAGCCTACCACGCATGTCTTTGGACTAGGGGTGGAAACCCCCAAAGCACAGGGAGAACATGTAAACTCTATGCAGGGTAGAGGCGCGATTCAAACCCCCAACCCCGAAGGTGTGAGGCAAACGTGCTAACCACTAAGCCACCGTGCAAAGAAACATTAACCAAAGTCAAAAAATTGACAATTTGTGCTAAAATCATTTGCATCAATTGGTATTGCTGTGCATGAAATGACTATGCACTCCCTTTGATGGCCATTACTGTGACAGTGTCTCTTAAATGAAAAATGCTTTTGAAAAATTAGATAAGTTCCATTACTTTCCAGTTTTGTGGGAAAAAAGAAGAAGAAAAAAAAACCAAACCCTTCAGGTGTGTGCGTGTGCCCCTACCGTGCGGAACAGTTTTCTCTGTAAAGGCTGGTATGAGCACACTTCCTTGAGACTGTAGTTGAGCGCCATGTTAGGTCTCTGTCCCAGCCCACTGCATGGAGCGTCTAATAATATCCGATCAAAACTCTCTTCTGGGAATGGCGGAGTGTCTGCTGACATGCACAAAATTATACATCACATATCAAAATCAGCATAGCTCATTTAAGGCTTCATGAATGATAAGTTCAAATGATCTGCCTTACAAAATAAGACGTTCTGATAGATGTTCTGTTCAAAACTGCGGCTAATACAAACTTAAACATCGTTCTCAAATCTGATTGGTCAGAAGGTGTTTGATTAGTTTTCTATAAAAGAGCAGCTCTGACCGCAGTGCCAGCTGCAATAGCCACGTTTATGTTAGTGTACTCGGTTTATTACATGATCAATGCTAGTAATAACTCATTGCTTTTGTCTTATTAACTTCAAGAGAAGGAAGCTGTTTATAGCCGTTTATAGCTGCTATAACATAACATGCCTTACAAACATTCCACAACGTTAAATGTACAAAGGAATTTAAATATGTCATGAATAAATTTAAAATCGTAACCCTTGAGGAATAAAACACTCCTAAATGTGTTGTTTTTGGAAAATTATTAACTTCTGGGGGATTGGGGGGTGTAACAGTAGCACACCACCTCAGCAATTCCTGCCATGTCTTATTTTGTACTTATAATAGCGCTCTTGTTATTTGTCTGAGCTGTTTTTTTTACATTGTGGAAAAGTCAAACAATAAATGAAGGTGATCTGATCAGTACCTGTACTACAGTCGTGGGTAAGATCAGAGCAGACGGCCTGTATGCTGTTGTAACAGTGCGCTTTAATGCAGTGCAGCCTCAGAGTGTGAGCATTCTCACTGATTTTCTCCACTTTGGATTTGATCTTGTCCAGAGCCACTACCACTCCCTAAAACATCAAGGAGAAATCGAGTAAATAAAGCACACATGTAGGTAAATGTGAAAGAAGTACATACAGATGAAGCTGTATGTGGTATAAACCCCTCCTGGCTAGTCATTCCTGATCAATTTTGTCTCATTTCGTAAAAAAGCTATTAGAAACATCAACATTTTTCACTCATCTAAACGCATCTGAAATGTAATCAATCAGACAAGGCATGTTTGGTGATGTTTGCGTCTTTAGATTTGTGCTGGGACTCTAAGCATAATGTAACTAACAAACGACTGCTTCCAGTTTAGCCCTGTGCAAACCGCATGATTAAAACATTACTCACTTGCCTCAAACTGTTTTGAGTTGTTCAGTATCCAGTACACAATAGATTTGTGTACATGGATCTGACACTGTATGACAAAGTTTTGATCTAGGACAATGAACAAAAAGTACACTGAAAAGCTAAAAACAGTAACGGCAGCCATTGGTAGCAGCTGGAACCGCTTTGTTTCTCAGCACACCGTTTAGTTTATCACTCTCTGTACAAGCACATGATTCTGAGTCATCAGTCATGTTTACATTAGCAGCAATCCCACAGCCACACAGCACAGCTGCCAATCAGAGTTTAAAGGCAAAAAATATGCAGCCTTATATACATCAATCAGCCATAACATTAAAACTACCTGCCTAATATTGTGTAGGTGCCCCCCAGCTCTGACCCGTCCCACAGATGCTTGATTGGATTGAGAATTGGGACTGGGGAATTTGGAGGCCAATTCAACACCTTGAACTTTGTCATGTTCCTCAAAACATTCCTGAACAATTTTTTGCAGTGTGCCAGGGAGCATTATCCTGCTGAAAGAGGCCACTGCTATTAGGAAATACCATCACCATGAAGGAGTGTGCATAGTCTGCAGCAGTGTTTAGGTAGGTGATACGTGTCAAAGTAACATCCACAGACTATCCACAGACACTCTTGGTAGGTACTAAACACTGGACACTGAGAACACCCCACAAGACCTGCCGCTTTGGAGATGCTCTGACCCAGTCATCTATCCATTACAATTTGGCCCATGTCAAAGTCGCTCAGATTCTTACACCTGCCCATTTTTCCTGCTTCCAACACATCAACTTTGAGAACTGACTGTTCACTTGCTGCCTAATATTTCCCACCCCTTGACAGGTGCCACTGTAACCAGATAATCAAATGTAATTCACTTCACCTGTCAGTGGTTTTTATGTAATATACAGTATTTATTTATTTATCTATCTATTTTTTTTATTTATTTATTTATTACAGTGCTGTGAAAAAGTATTTGCCTGATCTAACTTCTTCTGTTTTTGTGTACATCTCATACTAAATAGTTTTAGATCTTCAAACGAAATGCAAAAAAAACAAAAAAAAAAAAAACAAAGGCAACCGGAGTAAACACACAATACAGAATATTCCAGCAAGCCAATTGGTGGACAATTATGCAAAATGCCTTTGCTTGTATTTCCTAATTTGTAAGTCGCTTTGGATAAAAGCATTTGCTAAATGAATAAAATGTCGTGTAAAACGCCTACAAGAAGTTATTTCTGCTAAAGGGGGCAATACTAGCTTCTGAGGACAAGGGTGTACTTACTTCTTCCACAGAAGAATATCACATCTATTGATATTTCTGTTGAATAACTGATTGAAAAAGCTATTTTTCCTTGTGGTTTTGTTTAAGTATATCAACTTTATTAATAGGCGCTGTTTCAAAGAGGATTAAATGTTTGCTTGTCCAAAAAAAAGCCATCAATTTCCATGGGGTGTACTTATTTTTTCACATGACTGTATATTATAACAGAAAAAAAGTGCTATTATTAAAAATCGATTTAAGGCAAACACTATACGTACAAATTAAAGATTTTGCTCATGATTTTTGGGTAATGGACCAAATAAACATATCCTCTATGAAAATGTAAGAAAATATCAAACATCAACAGAAAAAAAAAAACTTTTTTTCATTGTTTTTGTTCATCTTAGTAACTCTGTTGAAGGCTTTCGTTTCTGATATAGCTAAGTCATGTCATGTGTCATTATGATATACACATTAGTTTCCTTTGTAAACCATTACTCAGAAGCAAAAATGTCAGTTCCCTGATAATTTGCATTCATGAAACTTTACATGTTAACTCCTATTCCGATTGTTGATTATTTGTTAGATTCTATACTGAAAAATGGCACAAAATTTTTTTTCCATCAAAAAAGTTAAATGTTGCATATTTAATGAAACAAAGGCTCATTTGTATAAATAAATGTAGAATTCTTTAAAAAAAAAAAAAACCTTCCATTAAAAATACCTGTTCGAATATCAGCAATACACTGATTGTGATATCGACTGTTTTAAAAATGACCCTATTAACCTGCCTGCCGATGACCGATACCTAGCCATGTACACACGGTCACATTCACCTGATTAGCCATGAGAGCAGCTATGTGTGTAGTCTTTCCTCCGGGAGCTGCACACATGTCCAAAATCCTCTCACCAGGACGAGGCCCCAAAACATGGCCCACCACCACTGATGGGAGGTTCTGCGCATGTACGCGCACACACACACACACACACACACACACACACACACACACACACACACACACACACACAGAGAATGATTATTATTCCATGTCAATATTGTCCTTCAGAACACACAAACATGAAGTCATACCTGCAGGAACACTTCATTTGGCAGCACGCCATCAAAGGATGGGCTTTGGTAAAGAGCGTCCACCATCCTAATGGCCACACCTCTAAAAACAAGACAAAGAGAAAGAAAGAGAGGGAAGAATGGATAGAAGAAAACAAAGGAGAGATTACAAAAAAAATGAGAGAAACAAAAGCTTTCCAAAAAGGAATCACAAATCACAAAAAAGATGAGTTTCTAAAACTTGGTTAACAATTGTGTTTTCCTTTCTTCTAATTTAGGAGTATTACGGTTTACCTCACTGGTCCTTCTGCACAAAATATATCAGAACGGTTCATCACACACACACCATTCCCCAGGAAGACCTTCTTCCCCTTGAACTCTTTAGCTCCTCGTGTGCACCTGCCCTCCACATCCGAGAACACTGACACCGCGTCACCTGCTTTCATAACTGAGACATGCAGAAAACAAACACACACACACGGCTGCTATGATGACAACTTTTCTCCATAATGTTTTTTATACAAAATATGTACTGAACAAGCAATCATTGTGTGTGTAAGTTCTTACACTTAGGTGCACTGAGGACACCCGGAGCAAAGACATGAGCTCCTCTCAGTAGCGCACTGCCACACTGTGCACCGACCATCACTTCAGCATTCAGAATACTCACATCCCTGAACACATCACAGACCTGCACGTTAGTAAACCATTTATGCTACAGGAAAGAAGCTTCTCATGCACAACCACACACAGAAAGGACAGAGAGGAGAGACTTTCGCTGCTATATTTACTCTACAATATTTAACTTAACTTGCCACATAATACAGCATACACATAAAGCCAAGGTTTGTCTTGTCTTAGTTATACATTTCATGCAAACACTATAAATTTGTCCGAACAAATGTAATTGTACAAACAGTATTCAAATGTTCATAACATTTGCTCTTCGCTTGAAAATGTCTTAATACATGCATATTACATATGATAATTTTCTAGTGTCCTAAAAGTTATTTCTTATTTTCTAAACAATTTCAATCACTTATCACTGATGTTCAGTGGCTGAATCACAAATGCTGTTCAAATAGTTCACAAATAGTTTTAGATCTTCAAACAAAATACAACATAAAACAAAGGCAACCTGAGTAAACACACACTACAGAAAAAAAAAATCCAACACCTATCACCAATGTGAAAAACTGTTTGTGCCACCCTTGGCAGCAATGACTGCAACCAAACGCTTCTGATAACTGGAGGTCAGTCTTTCACTTACTTCTAGGACTAAGAATTACTCTTGTGCTTTGGATCATTGTCTTGCTGCATAATCCAGTTGCGCTTGAGTTTCAACTTACAGGCTGAAGACCCGAAATTCTCCTTTAGGATTTTCTGGTAGAGAGCAAAATTCATGTTTCCTTCAATTATTGCAAACTGCCCAGGACCTGAAGCAGCAAAGCATCCCCATACCATCACACTTCCACCACCATGCTTGACCATAGGTATGATGTTCTTTTTGTGGAATTCGGTGTTTGGTTTACACCAGATGTAACAGGACACCGGTCTTCCAAACAGCTGCACTTTTGCCTCAACAATCCACAGAACATTCTCCCAAAAGGTTTGAGGATCATCAAGGTGTATTTTGGCAAATTTCAGATGAGCCTTAATGTTCTTCTGGGTTAGCAGTGGTTTTCACCTCACCACTCTTCCATGGATGCCACTTTTGCCCAGTGTCTTTCTGATAGTCGAGTCATGAACAGTGACCTTTATTGATGCAAGAGAGGCCTGTAGTTCCTTTGATGTTGTCGTTGGCTCTTTTGTGACTTACTGGATGAATGGTTGCTGTGCTCTTGGAGGAATTTTGGAAGGTCGGCCACTTCTGTGCTGAGTTTTTCCATTTGGAGATAATGGCTCTCATTGTGGTTCTTTGGAGTACCAGAGCCTTTGAAATAGTTTTGTAACTCTTCTCAGACTGATGTATTTCAATCATCTTGTTCCTCATCATTTCTGGAATTTCTTTCAATTTTGGTATAGTGTGTTACTGGGTAAGACCTTTTAACCAACTTCATGCTGTGAAAAAGTTCTATTTAAGTGATGATTTGATTGAACAGGGTTTGCGTAATCAGGCCTGGTTGTGTCTAGTCCAGCTGAACCCCATTATGAATGTAGTTTCATAGATTTGGGGAATTAGTAACTACGGGGGCAAATACATTTTGTGTTTACTCAGATTGCCTTTGTTTTATCTTAGATTCTGTTTTAATTTCTGAAACAATTTAGTATGAGATACACACAAAAGCAGAAGAAATCAGGATGGGGCAAATATTTTTCACAGCACTGTATGTATGTGTGTGTATATATATATATATATATATATATATATATATATATATATATATATATATATATATATATATAGATAGATATAGATAGATAGATATATAGATAGTACTATGCAAACGTTTTAGGCAGTTGTGAAAAAATGCTGTAAAGTAAGAATGCTTTCAAAAATAGACATGTTAATAGTTTATATTTATCAATTAACAAAATGCAAAGAGAGTGAACAGAAGAAAAATCTACATCAAATCAATATTTGGTGTGACCACCCTTTGCCTTCAAAACAGCATCAATTCTTCTAGGTACACTTGCACACAGTTTTTGAAGGAACTCAGCAGGCAGGTTGGACCAATCATCTTGGATAGCTAGTTTCTGTGGATTTAGGCAGCCTCAGTTGCTTCTCTCTCTTCATGTAATCCCAGACAGACTCGTTGATGTTGAGATCAGGGCTCTGTGGGGGCCATACCATCACTTCCAGGACTCCTTGTTCTTCTTTACGCTGAAGATAGATCTTTATGTATTTTGCTGTATGTTTGGGGTCGTTGTCATGCTGCAGAATAAATTTGGGGCCAATCAGATGCCTCCCTGATGGTATTGCATGATGGATAAGTATCTGTCTGTTGTAACGTCTGAACGTATCAAACTGATTTCTGAATCGGCCTGGATTTAGCAAAGAAGTTTCTCTGTGTCTTTGAGCCATGAATCCTTACCTAACCTCTTGTCCAGATACCATCGGAATGCGGACAGGGGACACGACCCCCCTCTTCAGACACAGACACAGACACAGACACAGACACACACAAACACACACACACACACAAAGCACACACCCGTGCACACCCACAATGTAAGAATTTCTTTTGAATGTAACATGTAATTATATGTAATTATTCGATGTCCAAATAGTGTGATGCATTGGCATATATTGTGTGTTTATGTGACCTAACCATAATGGTTCTAGATAGTTTTAACTTAGAATATTATTTTAAATGTCTGTAACCATGTTTCACCTTTTAATATTCTTTATAAGTCCATCGAATTTGGTATATAGTTAATCGTCTTGTGATACCCTGATTGATTATGCATATCATATTGCAATGGGATACATTATTTCATGCTTTTTCTTAATTTCACACATAATACGGTTTAAACCGGCTCCTCCCTGGACATGCAAATCCAGGTCTGAGACCAGACAAAGAGAGTTCATCCCGCCAACAAATCCAACTTCCTGATTGGCCCATAGCCCAAAGAGGCATGTATGTTGGTGTTGTCTTTAAAACAACATCACGCTTTGAAGTCTCTCTTCAGTCTCTCCTCACTCACTTCTTCACTTCAACTTCACTTCTACGCTCCTTCCGGTTTCTCTCCCCCGGGGCCACGTGCCCCGGGAAGAGGAAGCCAGGATCTCTCTCTCCCGGACAAAAGATGCAACCGCCTCACGGCTCACGCCTTTTCAAACAGCACGACGAACCAGCGAACTCGACACGACCTCACGCAAACTTTCAAACCGAAGCCATGAAAGTATAGTTAATGGATCTATATCTGCATTTAAGATTGTACCCCTGTTTACAGGAGATTTAAGTTCGTTGCTGGTTTTGAAAAAGGCTAATTAGTTGTGTTTTTGTCTGCCATTCCCTTTTATTTCATTACTTTCTCTCTATACCTTTTCTTTCCTTGTATATAGATGTACATATGTATGTTTTGCTTAGAGTTAGTCGTGTGTATCCATAGTTACATCTAGTTATTAAAATCTATTATCCCACGCTTGATTTGTCTCTGTTTTGGTCACGTGATGAGTCAATTCTACGCTGCATAAGATCTCGGTTACCCGCTCTAATTTTAATAACAAAATTCTTTGGTTACCCGCTCTGGAAATGGAGATTTCCTTCCTGGCCAGAAGGATAAACTCCCTCTTTAGAGTTCATAATTCTAAACTAGACTACAGCTAATCCTAAAAGCTGATCTAGACCACATACATAGTCATAATTAATTATAATCCATTGTAGTTAATTATCTATATGTATATGTGCACATACATGAATTCCCTTTCATGGCTGATGTATATTTATAACTGGTCACAACACGCGTTGATTAGATATATAGATATATTTCACGCCATTCGAGCTAATTCCTTATATAAATTGGAGAATACATTTAAACGTGTTAAACATCTTTTAATTCGTTACATAAATTGTAACTGGTGGAGAATATTTTTAAACGTTGCAGATTCATCCGATTTACTACACATTCTGGTAGATAACGCGGGCACGCTTTAAAACTCGTCTCCTTTAAAAATGTGCTTCGAATCCAAGCGTGCGCTTCTGTTTCGTTTTTCATGTTTAAAGTTGATCCATTACATTATTCTGGTGGAAAAGAATAATGCTAGTAATGATTGATTCGTTACACTGTACTCCTCAGCATTCAGGAGACCATTAATTCTGACCAAATCCCCAACTCCGTTTGCAGAAATGCAGCCCCAAGGAACTTGCCAGGAACCTCCACCATGCTTCACTGTTGCCTGCAGACACTCATTCGTGTACCACTCTCCAGCCTTTCAGCAAACAAACTGCCTTCTGGTACAGCCAAATATGTCAAATTTTGACCCATCAGTCCAGAGCACCTGCTGCCATTTTTCTGCACCCCAGTTCCTGCGTTTCCGTGCATAGTTTTTGCTTGGCCTTGTGTCCATGTCGGAGATATGGCTTTTTGGCCGCAAGTCTTCCATGAAGGCCACTTCTGACCAGACTTCTCCCAACAGTAGATGGTGTACCAGGGTCCCACTGGTTTCTGCCAGGTCTGACCTGATGGCACTGCTGCACATCTTCCGATTGCGAAGGGAAGTAAGTCTGAAGTGTCTTTCATCTGCTGCAGTAAGCTTCCTTGGCTGACCACTGCGTCTACAGTCCTCAACGCTGCCCATTTCTTTGTGCTTCTTCAAAAGAGCTTGGACAGCACATCTGGAGACGCCTGTCTGTTTAAATTTCTGCCTGGGATAGACCTTGCTGATGCAGTATACCTACACTCTGTCTTGTTGCTGTGCTCAGTCTGGCCATGGTGTATGACTTTTTAAAAAAAAGTAAACTGTCTTCAGCAACCTCACCTTGTTAGCTGAGTTTGGCTGTTCCTCACCCAGTTTTATTCCTTTATTATTTATTACACAGCTGTTTCTTTTTCAGTTAATGATTGTGTTTCAACCTACATATTGAATTGATGATCATTAGCACCTGTTTGGTATAATTGTTTAATCATACACCTGACTATATGCCTACAAAATCACTGACTTTGTGCAAGTGTACCTAGAAGAAGTGATGCTGTTTTGAAGCCAAAAATATTGATTTGATGTAGATTTTTCTTCTGTTCACTCACTTTGCATTTTGTTAAATGATTAATAGTTTATATTTACATGGCTATTTTTGAAAGCATTCTTACTTTACAGCATTTTTTCCACACCTACCTAACACACACACACACACACACACACACACACACACACACACACACACACACACACACACACACACTAAGCTCTGTTCAGTTATTTACTCGGAAAAAGTACACAATTGTTTCATCAGTGTGTAGCCATCTTAGATCTCACCACCCATCTCAGATCTCACCACCACAAACCATGTGACATGCTTGACAACAGTTCATCTTAATTACTTGACAAGGTTGCAGAACACCACGTTCCTCAGAGAACACATACAATTAAAACAATTCTATTCATTCCATTTTCCTTATTGACCTCCACAAGTACAAGAACAGACAAGACTAAAGATTAAATAGAGCGTGTTCCACCTGCTTTATTCCCAACAAACTCCACCTTCTCTGTATAAAAAAAAACAATCGACATACAGTATATCAATAGTTAAATACTACTGGAAAACTGGCCATTCATAATTACTTATAACATTAACATCAAAAGCACTACCCATTTAATAGTGATAATATAAATAGTTGCTTCCTGGCATTGCAACATCATTTATCCATCATTACAACTAAACATAAGTGTACATGTAAATATCCTTCTCCAAAGATTTTATTATAAAAATAATGTTAGGTTAAAGTCTCATTTAAGTTCTGGGCAGCCATTGCTTAGAGCTGTGTTAACATGGATCTCAAATAGCATAAAAAGGTTAAATCAAGCTAAACATGACAAGAAAACATTACTGTGGGTAAATAAATACAAAAAAATGTAAGAAAATTCATGTTTATAACAGTTATGATATTGTTTATTCATGATAGTTTGACTTAAGCAAGCGACATAATGTGATTTGAATGAATGAGTACTGTACAGTACAGGCTGAGTAATAGTCAAATGCCTTTAAAGGCTGAATCTTTCAATTAATTATATTTTCAATGCAATTTCTAAAGGAATTTGACAAGTTTCTGCTGTGTGTGTGCAATCTATTAAGAAATTAAGAAAGCCAGAGGCACACTGTATTTGTGGGAATCTGGTCTACTTTTCCAGCAGAACTGTGCACGTACCTCGGCCCTCTGACCGGCAGCAGCAGCACGTCTGGAAGTTGTGCGTGAGGAAGGATGGGAGTGGAACCCCTGTCACCATAACAACCACTCACTTGTTGCTGAGAGACAGGAAGAGACCATCAGAGATCAAAGAGACTAATGTGATATGCTGTCAAAATAAGAGATCAATGATAATACTATAAAATAAACAACCTAATGTTCAAAAGAATTATACAAATGTCCCATTAGTAATGTCTAGAACACAGTCAGATTCAGAAAATACCAGATTAACAGTCAGTTACAGACAGTTTCTTTATTTAAAAAAAAAAAAAAAAAAAAAAAAAAAAAAAAAAAAATGTAGCACTCTGCTAGAAAACTAAAACTGTTTGCTGATAAAGTTTTTATGTCAAAACGGTTATACTGAATGATCAATGGCAGTAAGTCAATGACTTGTGTTATCTTATATTGTTCTACAACAGGTCTAGTACAATAATTGTGGCCTCTGTGTCCATCAGGGCCAGTGAAAGAGACGTGCCCTCTGGGCCGGTCAGGGCCAGTAAAAGAGGTGTGGCCTATGTACCCGTCAGGTTCAGTAAAAGAGGTGTGGCCTATGCGCCTGTCAGGGCCAAAGAAAGAGAAGTGGCCTCTGTGACCATCAGGGCCAGTGAAAGAGATGTGGCCTATGTGCCTGTCAGGTTCAGTAAAAGAGGTGTGGTGTACGTGCCTGTCAGGGCCAAAGAAAGAGAAGTGGCCTCTGTGCTCATCCAGTTCAGTAAAAGAGGTGTGGCCTTTGTGCCCGTCAGGGCCAGTAAAAGAGGTGTGGCCTCTGTGCCCATCAGGTTCAGTAAAAGAGGTGTGGCGTACGTGCCTGTCAGGGCTAAAGAAAGAGAAGTGGCCTCTGTGCTCATCCGGTTCAGTAAAAGAGGTGTGGCCTCTGTGCCCGTCAGGGCCAGTAAAAGAGGTGTGGCCTATGTGCCCGTCAGGGCTAGTAAAAGAGGTGTGGCTTATGTGACCACCAGGGCCAGTAAAAGAGGTGTGGCCTATGTGCCCGTCAGGGCCAGTAAAAGAGGTGTGGCCTATGTGACCGTCAGGGCCAGTAAAAGAGGTGTGGCTTATGTGACCGTCAGGGCCAGTAAAAGAGGTGTGGCCTATGTGCCCGTCAGGGCCAAAGAAACAGAAGTAGCCTCTGTGTCCATCAGGGCCAGTGAAAGAGACGTGGCCTCTGTGCTTGTCAGGGCCAGTAAAAGAGGTATTGCCTATGTGCTCCTCAGGGCCAGTAAAAGAGGTGTGGCCTATGTGCCCATCAGGTTCAGTAAAAGAGGTGTGGCTTATGTGCCTGTCTGGGTCAGTGAAAGAGTCATGGCCTCTGTGCCCGTCAGGGCCAATGAAAGAGACGTGGCCTCTGTGCATGTCAGGGCCAGTAAAAGAGTCGTGGCCTCTGTGCCTATCAGGTTCAGTAAAAGAGTCGTGGCTTATGTGCCTGTCAGGGCCAGTGAAAGAGTCGTGGCCTCTGTGCCTGTCAGGGCCAGTGAAAGAGTCGTGGCCTCTATGCCTGTCAGGGCCAGTGAAAGAGTCGTGGCCTCTGTGCCTATCAGGGCCAGTGAAAGAGTCGTGGCCTCTGTGCCTATCAGGTCTAGCATTTGTGCCCGTTACTGTATAATACTGTATGACATATCACACAACAGCTCTGATTCACATTGTGCTGAAATACCGATTGGTTTAAATGTATCTTTTGTCACTGATCATGTATAAACACAAGCATTTCTTACTGGAAGACAAACAACCTTAGTGAAAATCCTCTTTGGCTCCACTAAAACAGTCAGACTTGGTCTAACTGCAACGTTGTTCAGATTCATTTAGAGCTCTATGAATGCAATCTTCTCATAGATGTTTCATGTGTGCTGTCTGCTGTTTACATCTGAGGTCCTGAATTGAATATGGAACCAAAATGTGGCCATGCAATTGTAAGGAGAACAGTCAGATCAGAACTTGTGATTTTTTTTGTACATCACACTCCACTGCACATATTGCCGTTGGCTCCTCTCCCACACCCACACGTCTCTCAGCACAGAACTGTCACTGCCTCACAAGTATGCCGGGGGTTTTTTTTGGTGGTGCTGTTCACAACGCACATAGATTGTGCATGTGAATTTTTTGATTTCTAAAATGTGCGTGAGCAAGTCTGATTATACTGTTATATGAATGGTCAAAGATAAAGATCAGGGCACATATGTGACACACAATTATTGACACGCACCTGTGCAAGGTGCTGTTCCAGCCTGTGTTTAATGTCCTGTAGAGTGTGTATGTGTGTGCTGGCTCTCAGGCAGGTGAGTGAGGGCGGGTGGGACAGACAGGACAGCAGTGAATCAAACACTCTCTCTGCCTCCTCCTTTCCGAGTTCAGACACGAGCTGAATGAGAGAGAGATACACAAAGATGTCATGTTCATGACATTCCAGATTAAAATTCATTATCAGGGCTGCACAATATAAATAATTTATTACATTATTATATTGCTACATGGTGTGAGTGCTATATTACAAACATATCTAACCATGTTAGATAAATGTGTGTTTATGGTATCGTGTAAATTCTATGACTTATTAAAGCTAGTAAAACCCTCAGATATAGCTTTTAAAAATCAATATAGTAATATAATATGCAAGGTTTTCAGTCCCTTTCAAGTTTTCCAGATTTTGGTTTCATACTCCTCATTAAATGGATTGTCTTTTTTTTTTTTTAATCATCATTCTGCACAATATTCAGACTGTTTTGCAAATTTATAACAAATAAAAGACTGAACTCTCTCATTTCTCCCATTCATAATGGCAGAAGCATTCAAGTTCAGCCAGGTTGGATGGGGAGAGTCGGTGCACAGGCATTTTCGGGTCTTTCCAGAGACGCTCTATTGGTCTTAGGTCTGGACTCAGGGGCCTCATTTATAAAGAGTGCAAACACAAAATGGGTCTGAAATGTGCATACGCAACCTTCCATGCAGAAACCTGGATTTATAAAGATGGGGTATTGGTGTTCTATTAAATTTCTATTTATGGAAGCTTTGATCCATGTGTAGCGTCATCCGCAACATTTTAGAAACACTGGGAATTAGCGACACCCTATGGATATGTAGAGAATTACAGCTAAATGTGCAAATCGCTCTCAAACACACATGTACATATATACAGTACTGTGCAAAAGGTTTAGGCACATGCAAAGAAATGCTGTATAGCAAAGATGCCTTAAAAATAATTAAATTAAATGTTTCTACATAAAAAAATACCATAAAGAGCAGTAAAAAGTTTTTTTTGTACTGACTTGATAATGTAGAAGTAATAAAATAAACAATTTATAACAAAGTTTGTACTAAAAAATAGGGTGCCTAAAACTTTTATACTCTATATACATACATATATACACACACACACATATAATATTAGTGGAGGGCATTGTGTGTGTGTGTGTGTGTGTGTGTATATGTATGTATGTATGTATGTATGTATGTATGTGTGTGTATACACATATATACATATATACACACACATATATACATACATATATATATATATATATATATATATATATATATATATATATATATATATATATACACACACACACACACACACACACACACACACACAGTACTGTGCAAAAGTTTTAGGCAGTTGTGAAAAAATGCTGTAAAGTAAGAATGCTTTCAAAAATAGACATGTTAATAGTTTATACTCATCAATTAACAAAATGCAAAGTGAGTGAACAGAAGAAAAATCTACATCAAATCAATATTTGGTGTGACCACCCTTTGCCTTCAAAACAGCATCAATTCATCAATTCTTCTAGGTAAACTTGCACACAGTTTTTGAAGGAACTCGGCAGGTAGGTTGGCCCAAACATCTTGGATAACTAACTTCTGTGGATTTAGGCAGCCTCAGTTGCTTCTCTCTCTTCATGTAATCCCAGACAGACTTGATGATGTTGAGATCAGGGCTCTGTGGGGGCCATACCATCACTTCCAGGACTCCATGTTTTTCTTTACACTGAAGATAATTCTTAATGACTTTCGCTGTATGTTTGGGGTCGCTGTTATGCTGCAGAATAAATTTGGGGCCAATCAGATGGCCAAATATGTCAAATTTTGACTCATCAGTCCAGAGCACCTGCTGCCATTTTTCTGCACCCCAGTTCCTGTGTTTCTGTGCATAGTTGAGTTGCTTTGCCTTGTTTCCACGTTGGAGGTATGGCTTTTTGGCCGCAAGTCTTCCATGAAGGCCACTTCTGACCAGAGTTCTCCAGACAGTAGATGGGTGTACCAGGGTCCCACTGGTTTCTGCCAGGTCTGAGCTGATGGCACTGCTGCACATCTTCCGATTGCGAAGGGAAGTAAGCCTGATGTGTCTTTCATCTGCTGCAGTAAGCTTCCTTGGCCGACCACTGCGTCTACGGTCCTAAACGCTGCCCATTTCTTTGTGCTTCTTCAAAAGAGCTTGGACAGCACATCTGGAAACGCCTGTCTGCCTAGAAATTTCTGCCTGGGATAGACCTTGCTGATGCAGTATAACTACCTTCTGTCTTGTTGCTGTGCTCAGTCTTGCCATGGTGTATGACTTTTGACAGTAAACTGTCTTCAGCAACCTCACCTTGTTAGCTGAGTTTGGCTGTTCCTCACCCAGTTTTATTCCTCCTACACAGCTGTTTCTGTTCCAGTTAATGATTATGTTTCAACCTACATATTGAATTGATGATCATTAGCACCTGTTTGGTAAAACTAATTGTTTAATCATACACCTGACTATATGCCTACAAAATCCCTGACTGTGTGCAAGTGTATCTAGAAGAATTGATGAATTAAAACTAAATTTAAAAATGCAACTTACAGATCAAAACGAAACCCATTCAGGATTCAATTCAATTGTATTCAAAATGCAGCAGCATGCCTCATCTTCAACCAGCATGGGTTCCAAAAAGAACCCATGTTACACCCTCTTCATCTCCTTCCACTGGCTTCCTGTAGCTGCCCGCATCAAATCCAAGGCCCTGATGCTCACGTACAAGACCCTGTCCTGAACAGCACCTCCATACCTCAACACTCTCCTCGAGGTTTACGTTTCCTCACGTAACCTGTGATCGGTTAACGACCGACGCCTGGTAGTGCCTGCTCAGCGAGGCACTAGGTCCCTTTCCAGAACCTTCAAACTGACTGTCCCTCAGTAGTGGAATGAGCTTCCATCCTCAATCCGGACAGCAGAACCTGTCACTATCTTCAAAAAAACGGCTAAAGACAAACCTCTTCTGTGAACACTTTTTCTTTGCCTTGACCTTCTGCAAATTTCTCCCACCTCCACACATAATCTCTGGAGCTCAACCAGAGTGACCACTGGATTCTTGGTCACCTCTCTTACCAAGGTCCTTCTCCCCCGACTGCTCAGTTTGGCCAGGCGGCCAGCTCTAGTCCTGGTTGTTCCAAACGTCTTCATTTAAGAATTATGGAGGCCACTGTGCTCTTGGGAACCTTCAATGCAGCTTCAATTTATTTTGTAGCCTTCCCTAAATCTGTGCCTCCACACAATCCTGTCTCTGAGCGTTGCAGGCAGTTCATTTGACCTCATGGCTTGGTTTTTGATCTGATGTGCACTTTCATTTTCACCTTATACAGACAGGTGTGTGTCTTTCCAAATCATGTCCAGTCAACTGAATTTGGCGCAGATGGACTCCGGTTAAAGTGTAAAAGCATCGCAAAGATGATCCAGAGAAATGGGATGCACCGGAGCTAAATTTCAAGTGTCATAGCAAAGGGTTTGAATACTTGTGTTAATGTGATATTTCAGTTTTTTCGTTTTAAGAAATTTGCAAAGTTATCACAAATCTGTTTTTGTTTGTTTGTTTGTTTGTTTGGTTTTGCTTTGACATTATGGGGTATGGAGTTTAGATTGATGTGATGTTTTAAGCATTTTAGCACAAGGCTGCAACATGTGGGAAAAAAATCAAGGGGTCTGAATAGTTTCTGAACGCACTGTATTGTTCTGCTCCGTGCACTATAGTGAAAATAATACAGACAGATTGGACTTTTTCAGGATTGGAAACCCACCTGTTTGTTCGTGTAGACATTGTGAAGATATTCCTGCACTTCAGACCTTAAGGCTATCTGTGGGAAAATGCTCTTGTTTATCGCAGACATCATGGACACTGTAAAGAGAATGAAAGAGGAAATGGTACAGCTGTCAGGTGTAGATAAAAAACTGATTTCTAGTTTATTCACCGCAGTGAGGAGTCGATTCTGATTAAACAGTACAGATTATTTAACAGCAACACACACACATACACCCACATACACACACACAGAGAGAGAAGTTACTGATAAACTAGACAAACTGAATGCACACTCAAAATAGCATATTCTCAAAGACTCAGTCAAAAGCACTGCTTAACTACAAACTCTCCTACTAACCCAGAATCTTCCTTCTTTCAATGCTCGAGCAGAACTAAAAACATCTTTACTATCCACATGGGGTCACGCCCACGTTTCTACATCATATCCGCAAACGTCATGAAAGGGTCACAGATCAAACCCAGGCTTGGTGGGAACTGTAGTTCTACACTTACGTCGTGTCCGAAACAGAAGACTTGATTCCTTTGGTGCCTTGCTGTTTCATAACTGTTTTATAAGGCAGCGTTTCGATATCTACGAAGGTAGCTTTAATGAAACGGTTTGAGACGGACCTCGAAGGCAGCACACGTCACCACGTTGCTAGGATACCTACATACGCTAACGGCCACTAACCCTAGAGTCTTCTATGTGAGATGGAATAAAGTATCGTTGGGGAAATAGAGCATATATTATGTGACCACATAAGCTGTTTCACGCTATAAATAAAATCTTAAGCCAAAAAATATAAATAACGTATTTGTCTTCACTCCCCGGTGTTTTCCGCCGCCATTTTTACAAGCTGGCTGACACGCTGCATTATGGGATATGTAGGAAGGAGAAAGATAACACGTATGCTAGCTTCAAAACCCGACCAGATTGAGTCACATCAGAAGGCAGCAAACTACACGATTCGGACACAGTGCTTTCCTGCTTCTAAATACAGCCTTATAAACAGCGTTTTTACGTTTCGGACACCAGCAAGGTTTCTAGCACGGCTCAAGCAAAAAAAAGTTTAAAATATAGTTTGTGCATAAGAAAGCTTCAGCCGAGATTAGACCGTAGACCCTTTCAATATGGCGGACTCGTTCACGCGTCGCATAGTGATGTGTCGTTCTCCAAAGAGTCGGCTCATTGAGACGGATCAGTTTGGTTAACGTTAAGAGCCGACTCGCACATATAAGCCGTTTTTGTTCCTTGTTTACAGGTGCATCTCAATAAATTAGAATGTCGTGGAAAAGTTCGTTTATTTCAGTAATTCAACTCAAATTGTGAAACTCGTGTATTAAATAAATTCAATGCCACAGACTGAAGTAGTTTAAGTCTTTGGTTCTTTTAATTGTGATGATTTTGGCTCACATTTAACAAAAACCCACCAATTCACTATCTCAACAAATTAGAATATAGTGACATGCCAATCAGCTAATCAACTCAAAACACTTGCAAAGGTTTCCTGAGCCTTCAAAATGGTCTCTCAGTTTGGTTCACTAGGTAAGCCACAAACATTCATTGCCAAAGAAGCTGGCTGTTCACAGAGTGCTGTATCCAAGCATGTTAACAGAAAGTTGAATGGAAGGAAAAAGTGTGGAAGAAAAAGATGCACAACCAACCGAGAGAACCGCAGCCTTATGAGGATTGTCAAGCAAAATCGATTCAAGAATTTGAGTGAACTTCACAAGGAATGGACTGAGGCTGGGGTCAAGGCATCAAGAGCCACCACACACAGACGTGCCAAGGAATTTGGCTACAGTTGTCGTATTCCTCTTGTTAAGCCACTCCTGAACCACAGACAACGTCAGAGGCGTCTTACCTGGGCTAACGAGAAGAAGAACTGGACTGTTGACCAGTGGTCCAGTATCCTCTTTTCAGATGGGAGCAAGTTTTGTATTTCATTTGGAAACCAAGGTCCTAGAGTCTGGAGGAAGGGTGGAGAAGCTCATAGCCCAAGTTGCTTGAAGTCCAGTGTTCAGTTTCCACAGTCTGTGATGATTTGGGGTGCAATGTCATCTGATGGTGTTGGTCCATTGTGTTTTTTGAAAACCAAAGTCACTGCACCCGTTTACCAAGAAATTTTGGAGCACTTCATGCTTCCTTCAGCTGACCAGCATTTTGAAGATGCTGATTTCATTTTCCAGCAGGATTTGGCACCTGTCCACACTGCCAAAAGCACCAAACGTTGGTTAAATGACCATGGTGTTGGTGTGCTTGACTGGCCAGCAAACTCACCAGACCTGAACCCCATAGAGAATCTATGGGGTATTGTCAAGAGGAAAATGAGAAACAAGAGACCAAAAAATGCAGATGAGCTGAAGGCCACTGTCAAAGAAACCTGGGCTTCCATACCACCTCAGCAGTGCCACAAACTGATCACCTCCATGCCACGCCGAATTGAGGCAGCAATTAAAGCAAAAGGAGCCCCTACCAAGTATTGAGTACATGTACAGTAAATGAACATACTTTCCAGAAGGCCAACAATTCACTAAAAATGTTTTTTTTATTGGTCTTATGAAGTATTCTAATTTGTTGAGATAGTGAATTGGTGGGTTTTTGTTAAATGTGAGCCAAAATCTTCACAATTAAAAGAACCAAAGACTTAAACTACTTCAGTCTGTGGCATTGAATTTATTTAATACACGAGTTTCACAATTTGAGTTGAATTACTGAAATAAACGAACTTTTCCACGACATTCTAATTTATTGAGATGCACCTGTAATAGATGTAAGCAATGCTACAATGTTGCTTTGCGGTGTATTTAATAAAAATATTCCATGGAAACGTCCTTTTAACATCTGAGTTGTTCGTTAGTGTGAAGATGGGATGTGTGTTTGATGCCACATTAATTGGCGTTGCTTTTTTAAATTTTTTTTATTTTTAAAATATTTTTAAAAACTTTTTTTGTTATTATTAATAAAAAAATACATACAAATTTATACATTACGAAACATTAAAGCATTAAGGCAACACAGACAGACGTGTGGAAATAATAAAACAGAAAAGACAAAAAAAAAACAAAAAACAGATACAAACATGTTGCCAGGGTGACAAAAAACAAAAACAATGTAATAAATTTACATCTTAAGAGGACAAGAAGGATGAATAGAGAGATACAGTTTTCACTGCTTTGGGGATTGACAGAGCTCTGGATAGTTTCCATATAATCCATTAACGCTGCTGTGAACTACTGATGGGAATTCCGGCTCTTTTCAGAGAGTCGAATCATTTGGCTCAGCTCACCGGTAGGAGTCGACTCCCAAACGACACATTGCCATTTTTTTTTCTTACCGGACAAAGTTTGCCTAAACATGATTGAAATTGTTTCGTGAAATCTTATAGTATTTCAGTATATTGTGTTTGACTCAACGGTGTGTAGGCAGTTTAACAGGAAGAAGCCGCTGCATTGCTGATTGTTGAAGATGTGCTTCATGTAGTCAAGTGTATCAGGCGAGCAGTTATCAGGCTGAATGATTTTTTTTTTTCTAATGAAGCGCACACACAGCAGGAAATAATGCATGGATGCTTACTGTATTTGTTAATGCACTTTTGTAGTACAATGCTCATTTTACAATGATTTAAATAGATTTTATACCAAAAAAAAAATAAAAAATCAGAGTAATGTTACCGAGTTGATTGTACTGAAATACTGTAAGATTTCATGAAACAATTTCAATCATGTTTAGGTGAAGAAAAATAAGCACTGATGTTACAAATCTTACAAACTTTTGTCTGGTAAGAAAAAATGTCAATGTGTCGTTTGGGAGTCGAGTCCTACCGGTGAGCTGAGCCAAATGATTCGACTCTCTGAAAAGAGCCGGAATTCCCATCAGTAGTTCGCAGCAGCGCTAATGTGGCATAGCTTTGTCGTTAGCACTATGATAATAATAATAATAATAATAATAATAATAATAATAATAATAATAATAATAATAATAATAATAATAGCGGTAGCTGGAGCTACTAATGGAGTCTAATGAATGGTTTTGTCACAAGCATTCACTATTGGCCAATCGTAGCTCAGAAGGCAGGATACATTTAGCCAATCATAGCGCAGGAGGCGGGCTATGTGGACTATATTGGTGTGGGAAAAATAAGGCGTTGGGGGATGGTGGTGCGCTAGTGTACAGCTGGGCGCCCGTCATATGTTTCATCAGTACTGCTGCGTATTACCCGCTTAATCACTCCAGAATAGTTTTCTATGCAAACTTTTCTCTCTTTGCAGAGGAGTGAAAGTTTTTAACTCCTGGCTAGCCTATAATTTCTCTTCCAGAGGCACCTCGTGTTCGCCTTGGTGTCCACGCTGGAGTCTGGGATGTGACTGTAGCGGATTACAGAGCAGCTCGGTCAGCACTACTGTGTGTGTGTGTGTGAGAGAGAGAGAGAGAGATGTGGAGGCACCGCCGGCTCTTGACACACAGGGGACTGAAACTGAAGTGACTTACCTGGCTGGGGTTTAAACATCATTTCCACGGCACAGACAGCCGGCTCATTGCTCCCGGACCGCTGAGATGGGCTTTATGGAGCTAGCGTAGCCTGATCAACATAACGGGTTAGCAAGAAAGCGCTGTACAGGCCGCTAGGTCACTTCAGAGCGCTCTTCAGAGTATAAAAAAAAAGAATAATAATATTAATAATCATCATGGGCTTAATTGTGGCCAAACTGTGGAGCTTTTTCTGTAATCAAGGTAAGCAGCGAGGTTGTTGTGTTGTGATTGTGTGTTATATCTGGTTAATAACTTATGGTGCTAACGGTACCACTCCAGCTGAGTGAGTGTGTGTGTGTGTGTGTGTTTTAGTGTTACAGTATGCAGCATCAGCCGCAGTTCTACAGCTAGCTTCACCGAGCTAGCCCGAACTTAGCGAGCGGTTACCTTTTCAAATTCAGGTTTACACCAGGTGGAAACTGTTAAAGGACAGTGTTATTGTTTCTTAACGGTCGCTAAACACCGGTTCAGTCGAAGTTTCGACACGTATTCTTTTAGTTATAACTAACAAACTGACTAACGGTTACTAGCGTTAAGATGACTGTTGCTGCTGGCTGGTAAACGCCTGGTGAGCAACGCCTGATCCCCGCGGCTGCTTGGTGCCAATATCACCTATAAGTAACAACCGACGTACTTGAGTGTGTGTTTGGACTTGGATAAACGGGTTGGTAACAGCAACCCAAAAACAACATGTGCACTAAAGTCATACTTCATTCAACAGGTAGTGGATGTACGTCGAAGTATTACATTCTCTAGTTCAGTGGTTGTCAATGCTGCTGTAGTTGTTGTGTTTTAATTAGGGCTGCAACTAACGATTATGTCGACAATCGATTAATCTGTCGATTATTACTTCGATTAATCGATTGGTTGGATTAAAAGGGCAATTTTTGTTTTCTGTATATATTTTTTTCTTTCTGAAAAAACAACAACAAAACGTTATTTCACATTCTGCCCAATGTTGTGCTTCAAACATTGAAGGCTATGAAAAAGGTATTAACTGTATCTATGTGGGCTATGCTATACATTGTGCAAAGGATTTTTATTATTTATTTTTTTTTTAAATATTAACATTATATTTTGGAGGGGGGGGAACAGCAAACAGCTGATTGTTCACAAGCTTTAAAGCGGAAGTTAAATCAGAAAAAGGAAAACGAAAGCACAAACTAAGTGTTAACTGGTGAGAGGGTGAATGTTCTGCAGTAACACACACACACTCACTCATTTGAACACACTAACAGGTTACTTTATTCTGTCAATGTATGACACTTCTTACATTTATATACAATTGCATGTTATAACACCATTACGGTTACCGCTCTCATAAAAAACACAATTACTTTTGTTTCTAAATATAGCATCAAACGACACATTTGTTCAAAATGAATATTTTAGTCAGAGTTATTGCGCTTCCTTTCTATTGCGTGCCGTTTGATTGATGCGCGCACGCGGACTCGCGCTCATTCAGTGGAGTTTAACGGAGACTCGCTGTCAGGACGAGTAAAATAAATATATGTAATAAATAAATGTAAAATGGAAATACTGGCGTGAACTTCTAACATTTACAGTTAAGGATATAAACGTAAAAATGTCATTTCTGCGCTGAAGAAAACACGTCTGGAACATGTTAAACGGCACACGCATCTGTCGCAGCATCTGACACGACAAACCACGTTAATACACTTACGAGTTTGTTTGAAGCGCTTAATATAAAACGTTCTCACGTCTTGGACGACCCGGATCGTGCAACTTTTCCCGCAGCAGCTCACTGTGTGACCTCCGCTGTTTTTCCAGATGCGTTTCATTCATAGAAATGCGTTTTTCACCATTGTGAAGTGACGTCACTGACTGGGTTATCCACAGTGACGTCACAGACCCGACTAATGATGATGAAATTCGTTGTCGATTATTATCGATTTTAGCGATTAGTTGTTGCAGCCCTAATTTTGTCATTTTCAGACAATTTATGTCACTAAGGTCGGAGCTAGGAGCTACTAGCGGTGTGCTGTAACAAATACAAAAACAAGCATGGACGAGCGTGACCCAGAATGAAACTCCCCAACAAGACTACAACACAAACATCAGCCCGACTAAAAGATGAGGAACCTGTGCCTAAAAATTGAGAACTTAAGTCATTTGGATGTGGTTTCGGTATACAAAAATCAAACCCTGACCAGAAAAGTCATTTGTAAGGTATGCCACAGACCAGTCACAAATGCATGCAGGTATTTTGCGCATATATAATGTTTTCATAAATTTTTAGAGGAAACGTAATATACATGGTGTCCCAAAAGTCTCCATACATAGGGGACTATGTTTGCCAGCACCATGTCGGTTGTGCCTTCATCAGTGGATGTTTGTGGACGTCCACTTCTCGTTTGGTCCGCAGCACCTCCAGTCTTTTTGAATTTGTTAAGTTTGGCAACAGTGTCGTGTGTGATGTGCTTGATATGTTTCCTGTTAAAGTCCATCGCATCCTTGCGACAGCTTCCCGACCCGGCCATGAGAATGATTTCGGTACTTTCTTCTTTTGTCAAAGGCATTCTTAAAGGCTATCTTAAGTATGAAAAATTTTGGAAGACGTTTTGCTAAAAAAAATGTCCCCTATGTATGGAGACTTTTGGGACACCCTGTATATCGTTTCAAGATATGGAATTATCCATATCGTGATAAGATTTTGTCCATTTTGCCCTAGTATGATTTAGTCCAGAAGGACATTGTTGTGAATGGTTTGAGGAGTTACAGCCTAACACAAAAGTAAGGCGCTTGATTGGGTCCAAAATGAAGAAAAAAAGTGTAGATGGTAATGGACAGACATGCATCTAATGTGTGTTTTTGAAAACGTGACTAACTGTGAAACAGTAACAGCCTGATTTGATCCAGTGGTGGAAATCACAGCCTGTCATTCTTCCAGTTATCAGCCTGTTTGAGTGGTCAAAAATAATCAGAAATGTCCACGTGAATATATTGTGTTCCGTCTGTGGAATGTTCAGGAATAGAAAAGCACCATGGCTCTAATAAATAAAAAAAAATCCTTTAAATCTGTTATTTTAATCTTGTTGCATACAGTAGTTTGGGGTGGCGGGTGTCAAGTTCTTTTCTATGGAAATGTGGAGGGTGAAAAGGTCACAGTGTCCGTCCCCACACACACCCCCATAGTGCTTTTGTGTTTCAGAACAGACGCTGGATCTTTTCTGACTCCGGATGTGACAGAAGGCCTGGTGTCTTGGGTGACCCGGCAAACAAAACGTGCATGAGGAAGGCATTTTCCTTCCACATTGTCTTCCCATGACGTTATTCATGTATGCATGCACAGCCGGTGATCCTGTCAGGATCAGCAGATGCGATCTTCTGACAAACATCTCAAAGAACGCCTAACTGCTACCTAACTGAAAAGCCCATTTGAGATATTGTTAGAAAATTTTTACTGCTAAGGCCAGGGAGGACTTATAAATCATAAATCTTTATTCATTTTAACATGAACTGTTCAACTGTTTATTAGAAGGTTGTGTTAATTTTTAAGGGATAAAACGCAATGTGGTGTGCTGTTGTAGGAAAATAATCAGCGCCAGGGTGCTTGGATGTGTTACCACACCGAAGTTCATAATTTTCCCAAAATAGCACACCCTGAAGTGTTTTATTCCTCTTATACCACAGCAATTTGCCTGTTATTATTATTATTGTCACTTATTTAATTATTTATTATTAGAGATGCACCGATTGCAATTTTTTTGTCCGATTCTGATTTTTTTGTAAGTGTGACCTGCCGATACCGATTTTTTCCGATTTTCTTTCTAAGAACTATAATTGACAGCATATACAAACAAAAATCTACTTTTCTTCAATGCAAAATTTTATTTTCATAATAAAAGAATTATTAAACATTACAATTTCCCCCAAACTGCACTAAGTTACAGGATCTTCTCTCACTTAAACAACTCTCAAAATAAAGTGCTCTGTGACTGGAAAGAGGTAGAAATAACAATTAACTGAAAATGAGTTGCTTTATATAACAAAACAGATATCATTTTCCACTGTGTTTATAAATGGACCTTTTTCTCTTTTTTACTCGTCTCACAAAAGTCCAAAGATTACAAGCCTATGAACAAAACTGAAGTGTACAATACAATTCCAAATATTAATAGGTGCAGTGGCTAATAATTAAATAAGTGTAACAAGTAGAATTAGTTACTGCTCCTTCAAGGCGGAACGCTCTCTCTTACTCCCTCACTGATGAGTGGGCAGTCGGTAGACGGAGCGCGAGCTATGATCATCGCATGTATGCATGTAAAGCCTGGTTATATTTCTGTTGCTCGTTGCCCTGTTTTATTTATGTTCAGTAACGCAGTTGTTAGTGGAGTGTTTTGCAAACTGCCCCATGTGTGCGGGGGATCGACAACGCTGATAATAAGCCACTGTGAAATATCAGATACGTGAGTTTTGCTTACACCTGGCTACAACCATTCAGGCTATCCGGCCTCTCTGTGTAAAGCGTTACACAAGGCACCTTTTCTTTCTTGCCAACATACTGTATACTTGAGCATTAATGGCAAGTTTTTCTTCACAAACGGAAGCATCTCTGCCTTGTCACCTGATAATCGGTCTCTCCTTTCATCTATCACATGTCCAGCCAAGCTAAACAAGCGATCACTTTCAATGCTTGTACATGGAGCAGAGAGGTATAGGCTTAGGCAAGTGGAGCGAGCGCAGGGAAACCATCTTTGTTGATCCTCCAGTAGGTCAATGGGTTTTTTGCGTTTTTGCCTACGGCTTGCTTACATGCGGCTGTGAGCGTGGCTGTGATGTTATTGCCTGTGCTGCTGGCAACAACACGGACCGGCTCGGAATCGGAAAGACGCAAGACTGACTGGCCGGTCACCGGTCCGGGCCGAGCATGCAGAAAATCGGCCGATTCCGGTCCCTGGCCGGTCGATCAGTGCATCTCTATTTATTTATTTGTTTGTTTGTTTGTTTATTTTCCATTTATTCATGCATCACTTTTTTAACCATAGAACGTTACACTGTTTGTTTACACTCCAAGTCTATGCTTGGCATTCTGGCACAGAGCTCTCGTGTGGGCGGGGCTTAATTTACTGATTTAGTGATTTACTCTCATTGGCTAGTGAGATTTGAATCGACATCTCCAGTGTCCAACTGAGGAGGAGGAGGATGACGACAACGACGCCGCTCCGGGTCCTCCTGAGAGCTCATCTCGGAAAAATAGTCATATGAAACTCCCCAAACCTCTCATATTAATTACAAACCAATATACCGACTAGGGTTGTCAAAAGTACCGGTACTTCGGTACCAAGTCGGTACTAAAAAATAAAAAAAGTTGACGGTACCAGATTTTCACAAGTACCGGTAGTACTAACTGATGCGCTGTCTGATAGGTAGTTGGTCGGGAACTTTTCATAGGTGCACCGTGCAGTTTATGGTAGCGGTTGCATTATGGATGTTGTAGCATAGTTTAATTCAAGTGTAGGATTGCAAAAATCATCCTTGTTTTTGCTTACTTAATGGTTAGCATACGCGAATGTAACACTAATACAGTCATGTGTCCTTATTAACCATTTCATTCTTTTAAAAACATCCGCGGACCGCCGTGTTGTTAAGTGTAAAACTATGCTGTACACAGCTGCCGTGTTTACGTAGATACTCATGCGATATATCTTTGGAAAGATAAGATTCTTGTGCTTCGATTGATATAAACAAACACTTACAAAACTGACACAACTCACCTATGAAGGCTCATATTAGTCCACTGATCCATAAAATCCCGACAAAAACAGTCTTGTTACACTGGCAAAGGTCCAAACGATCCAATTAAGTAAAAATATTTAGTCCAAAACACATTATTACATCAATAAATACCCACGGACTATTGCTGAGTCAATTTCAAATTATAGGCAGGTGTTCCTAATCTTTCACATTTTCTCTGTTATAACTCCTGTTCACTTTCAGCACTTCAGTTTAAAAGTCCGTGTGTAAAGATGCCTAACGAGTGGCAAGTGATTCGTTTCAGAAACTTTTGTACATAGTTTGTATTTTTTGCTTGTAATTTATTTAGTTATTATTTACTTTAAGGGAAAAAACCTAAGGCCAAAACTTAAAGCATTTTTCAGAAATACTTGAAATATACAAATACATTTGTTTTAATTTATTTTAATATTTAACTTTATAAATAAGAAGTGTGTGTTGTTCAATTATGGCATATTTTTGTGTTTTGCATGCTTGTAATTTTTTTGTTTATTTATTTTTGTATCTTTAATTACTTGTGGGGAAAAAAACCTTAACACTTTGAAATACTTGAAGTATACAGAATGACATTGTTTTTAAAAAAATATATATTTTATATTAATATTTAACTTTATTAATAAAATAGTGTGTTGTTCAATTAGCATGTTTTCGTGTTTTGCTTTGGTACCAAAATTGGTACCGAGTACCGTGGAATTTTACAAGTATTGGTACCGAATACTGAAATTTTGGTACCGTGACAACTCTAATACTGACTAAGTAAGTAATTTCCGCAACAATGTACAAACACTAACTATACAGAAAACCGCATCCAGAACACTCGTCGAAATTTACATCAATACAAGTCTCTACTCCCTGGTCAGGGAGCTGTCGATCCAAATCTCACTAGCTAATGAGAGTAAAGTTATTTACTGTTATTTGTGAGATTTGTGCCAGAATGGCGAACAGAAACTTGCGGAGCTTAAACGAAAAGTTTGAAAGCGTAAATGAAAACTCTGACGGCGCATTCATAAACCACGATCAGCGAAAAGGAAGCTTAGAAAACTGTTAACAAAGAACGCTGTTTATTGGAAGACAGTGTTAAATTTTTGCCACTGACTTCACTGTTTTCAGTTTCGGAGCGTTTTTCTTTCTCGTTGTATATTTTTGTACGTTTCATGAATTTACGTTCAATACTTTTGGCACAAATTTAATTCCATACTGTTATGTTTTTCTTTGTTAAAGAACTTTATTTATTTATTTATTTTTATTAGTTATTATTATCCTTACATTATGTGGAGACTCTGTATATTGATGTGCTTTCAGACAGATTTCCAGAAAGAGCAATGCGAGACTGTAGTTCATGCTTGTGTTCATGGCTGATTAAGATCACACACAGCGTGCTCATAACTGGTTAGTATTGCAGACCGGTTAAACTCGGTGAACAGGAATAGAAATTCTCAGAGGTGTGTTTTTTCTTTCATTTCTGGGTTTAGATAGGGGTCAAGGCCAAGTCTCATACAGAATGCTCCAACGTCATCTCTCCTTTTTTTTTTTTTTTTTTTTTTTTTTTTTGTCTTCTTCTTCTTTCTTTTTTTCAGGATAAGAGGTTTAGACTGGTATTTTCAGTTCAGCACAGGATCTGAAAGTAATGGAAGCTGATTAGTAGACATTTCTTGACACGATATTTAGGTATTTTTGCCTAGCTAGCTATTTGACTATACTGGTTATGTGCAACACAATAAACAAAAAGTTGTTTTGTTTGAGTGCAGCTCCAAAGGGAAATTTGTGGTAATTTTGGCATAATTTCCCCGAGCTGTCTGGTTCATTTGGTTTATGTAGTTGATGGAATCACAGTGTGGGTCAGTCAGCCCTGAGGAAGTAATACCGATACAGTTTCCTGTATGGCATTGTGCAGCTGTCAAAACCCAACAAGTTGCGTGTCCTCACTTCCTTCCATCAGTCCACATCTAAACACAAAGTGCAAAAAGCCAGACTACTTCTGCATCGTTTTTACACACACACATTTTCTTTGCACTGAGATGCCAACTTTGATCATGGGTTGTCTGTGAACTGTCATGGGCGGGGGGGGTTGACGGGCTCATGTAGCCTTTTGTGTTATGTAAAAAAAATAAAAAAATAAAAAAAATTTAAAAGGCTGAAATAGTGAGTAGTAACACAGCACTAGACAGAACATAGGCTTGCTCTGAATTGAAGGAAATTGTTCAGTGCTACATAATGATCCATTCCCTAGGCAGTTATGAAGCTTTTCATTTCAACTCTACTCCAGATCTTGGTCAGGCAACGTACTAGGGCGTGTACAAATACATGGCTTATCTTATGTCTCTAGTAACACGGTTACACATTGATTGCTTTGAACCGGTTAGTCATAATTAATTACAGGTGCATCTCAATAAATTAGAATGTCGTGGAAAAGTTCGTTTATTTCAGTAATTCAACTCAAATTGTGAAACTCGTGTATTAAATAAATTCAATGCCACAGACTGAAGTAGTTTAAGTCTTTGGTTCTTTTAATTGTGATGATTTTGGCTCACATTTAACAAAAACCCACCAATTCACTATCTCAACAAATTAGAATACTTCATAAAACCAATAAATAAAACATTTTTAGTGAATTGTTGGCCTTCTGGAAAGTATGTTCATTTACTGTACATGTACTCAATACTT
The DNA here is from genome assembly GCA_023630585.1 of Cranoglanis bouderius. Classification (NCBI taxonomy): domain Eukaryota; kingdom Metazoa; phylum Chordata; class Actinopteri; order Siluriformes; family Cranoglanididae; genus Cranoglanis; species Cranoglanis bouderius. The sequence continues at coordinate 10,033,943 of CM042563.1, forward strand.
GGTAGGGGCTCCTTTTGCTTTAATTACTGCCTCAATTCGGCATGGCATGGAGGTGATCAGTTTGTGGCACTGCTGAGGTGGTATGGAAGCCCAGGTTTCTTTGACAGTGGCCTTCAGCTCATCTGCATTTTTTGGTCTCTTGTTTCTCATTTTCCTCTTGACAATACCCCATAGATTCTCTATGGGGTTCAGGTCTGGTGAGTTTGCTGGCCAGTCAAGCACACCAACACCATGGTCATTTAACCAACTTTTGGTGCTTTTGGCAGTGTGGGCAGGTACCAAATCCTGCTGGAAAATGAAATCAGCATCTTCAAAATGCTGGTCAGCTGAAGGAAGCATGAAGTGCTCCAAAATTTCTTGGTAAATGGGTGCAGTGACTTTGGTTTTCAAAAAACACAATGGACCAACACCAGCAGATGACATTGCACCCCAAATCATCACAGACTGTGGAAACTGAACACTGGACTTCAAGCAACTTGGGCTATGAGCTTCTCCACCCTTCCTCCAGACTCTAGGACCTTGGTTTCCAAATGAAATACAAAACTTGCTCTCATCTGAAAAGAGGACTTTGGACCACTGGTCAACAGTCCAGTTCTTCTTCTCGTTAGCCCAGGTAAGACGCCTCTGACATTGTCTGTGGTTCAGGAGTGGCTTAACAAGAGGAATACGACAACTGTAGCCAAATTCCTTGGCACATGTGTGTGCGGTGGCTCTTGATGCCTTGACCCCAGCCTCAGTCCATTCCTTGTGAAGTTCACTCAAATTCTTGAATCGATTTTGCTTGACAATCCTCATAAGGCTGCGGTTCTCTCGGTTGGTTGTGCATCTTTTTCTTCCACAATTTTTCCTTCCACTCAACTTTCTGTTAACATGCTTGGATACAGCACTCTGTGAACAGCCAGCTTCTTTGGCAATGAATGTTTGTGGCTTACCTAGTGAACCAAACTGAGAGACCATTTTGAAGGCTCAGGAAACCTTTGCAGGTGTTTTGAGTTGATTAGCTGATTGGCATGTCACCATATTCTAATTTGTTGAGATAGTGAATTGGTGGGTTTTTGTTAAATGTGAGCCAAAATCAGCACAGTTAAAAGAACCAAAGACTTAAACTACTTCAGTCTGTGGCATTGAATTTATTTAATACACGAGTTTCACAATTTGAGTTGAATTACTGAAATAAACGAACTTTTCCACGACATTCTAATTTATTGAGATGCACCTGTATATTGACAGTGATGGTTTGACTTGTTTCATGTTTTTGTTTTTTTGTTTTTGTTTTTTTTTTTTCCCTTGTTCGGTTCTTTTTTTTCACCTTGTGTCACACATGTCTACGCTAGTTACTAGTGGGCTTTCCTGTGATTAGTTTACTGCCGGTCGCAGTGGTTTACTGGTAGCATACGAACTGGTAGTATCCGTACAAACAGCATACAGTGGCGTCCAAAAGTCTGAGGCCACATTGAAAATCTGGGAAGTTTTTATTTAAACCTGAAATGAATGAAATTATCAAAGTTTTTAGGACAAAGAAAGGAAATGTTCAATGCGTTCAATACATTAAAAAAAAAAAAAAAAAAAAAAAAGTTTAGTATTTATAGTTCTGCACATTTAAGCAAATATGTGATATTGATCATGTTCACTGCTTTGTACAAAAGGCCAGATTTTCCTTATTCCTTCTACTGAAGCTCGTGTTCTGGGTTTGATCCAACATGGATAGTCAGATTGTACACCAACTTGTGGAAAACTTGTGGAGTCCATGCCAGTTCGAGTGTCATTAAAGCGAAAGAGGGATGTACCAAACACTAAAATTCTGATGTTCATGTAAATATTTATAAGATTATACTTTTCAGTAACATTAATACTGATAATTTGTCAAAAAAAAAAAAATCTTTGTATTAAAGTAGAAAAGAATGCAAAATAGAAGCATTTTCACTAGTGGTGTCAGACTTTTGGGTCCCACTGTACGTACAGGCTAGCTACAGTACATGTACAAAGCCACCCATTTGACTGCAAATCAGATGTCTTCCCAATAAAAATAAAAAAAAATCTGGAGCAGAATGAATGTATATAAAATGAATCCATGCAGGTATCACTGTTGGAATGCATCTCGAACAACAGTTTGCTCTTCGCGATTTCTGTCGCCTGTTTGCCAGGCTTAAACCATGCAATATATGCGTAAACAGAAGGGCACTCTTGAAATCACACACTTCAGCAAGTTTCACCAACTGGCTCATGAGCTACGTGTAGGAACAAATATGTGGAAGCAGAAAATGTGACTAAATGTTTCCACACGGGAGGGTGGGGGTGGTGGTGGTGGGTCAGGGGTGGCTTTATGACATGCCACTTGCTCACCCTCATTAGTAGTTGCCCAATCACTTTGCTTCTCCTGTGCATAAAGTTAAACTTCGCTCACATTGGTCATGCTACTCGGCCTACTCACTTTGCTTTGCTAATGGTCGCTTTACCTACTGCAGCCAGAAATCGCCAGCTCTCGCTGGAAAGTGCATGAGGTTAATCCATCTTCTCAACATACTTTGCTCTCTGATCTGCAGAACACAAGGTGATCATCGTGGGGCTTGACAATGCTGGAAAGACGACCATTCTTTACCAGTTGTAAGTAGCACTTTTTTTTTTTTTTTTGTTTTTATATATATATATATATATATATATATATATATATATATATATATATATATATATATAATGACTCTGTGAATATAGTGAGTTGTGAAGAGCGGGACATGTTCAGCAGTGCTCCTTTTTGTCATGCAGCCTGATGAAAGAGGTCGTCCACACGTCTCCAACGATTGGCAGTAACGTTGAAGAGATCGTTGTGAAGAATACACACTTCCTAATGTGGGACATTGGTGGCCAGGAGAGTCTTCGGTCCTCTTGGAACACCTACTACTCCAACACCGAGGTACGATTTCAAAATGACTCTCCAACAACCTACTAATTCGATATTACAGGGTGTCGCAAAAGTCTCCATACATAGGGGACTATGTACACCAGCACCACATCGGTTGTGCCTTCGTCAGTGGCTGTTCGTGGACGTCCACTTCTCGGTTGGTCCACAACACTTCCGGTCTTTTAGAATTTAAGTTTGGCAACAGTGTCATGTGTGATGTGTTTGCCATGTTTCCTGTTAAAGTCCATGGCAACCTTGCGACAGCTTCCCGATCCAGCCATGAGAATAATTTCAATGCGTTCTTCTTTTGTCAAAGGCATTGTTATAGGCTATCTGAAAAAAATAAATAATATAAACTAAGTATGAAAAATTTTGGTAGACATTTTGCTAAAAAGAGTTAATTTCCCCTATGTATGGAGATTTTTGGGAGACCCTGTACAGTATATCTGTACACTGTACAATTGAGCTATAGAACTTGTTTTATTATAATTATTTCAGTACTTCTGGAAAAACGAACGATTTTTGCCAAATTATATGTACTGACAAAATCATGCATTTAATGCATCAGTCATTTAATAAGTATTCAAATTATGTGAAAAATAAAGATTGATCATGTGAGAAGAGAAACTTCAGATGTATTTAAATTTTATACAGAGAATTATCGAATGCCAAAAGTTGATTTGTCTTATGTAATAATGAACAATAACAAAATACTAACTCAAAAAAAGACTAAAATATACCACAAATCTAAATTTATATAGGTAACATACAGTGCCCTCCACTAATATTGGCACCCTTGGTAAATATGAGCAAAGAAGGCTGTGGAACAATTGTCTTTTGTTCAAAAAATTCACAAAAATACTCTGCTCTCATGGATAGGTGTGGAACAATCTTTTAGTCAATCTTCTGAGTCTTCTCCTATAATACCTGATGAGTTTGGAGAATACATGGCAAGGGATCTGAAACCATTCCTCCATACAGAATCTCTCCAGATCCTTCAAATTTCGAGATCCACGCTGGTGGACTCTCCTCTTCAGTTCACCCCACAGGTTTTCTATGGGTTTCAAGTCAGGGGATTGGGATGGCCATGGCAGGACCTTGATTTTGTGGTCAGTAAACCATTTTTGTGTTCATTTTGATGTGTGTTTGGATCATTGTCCTGCTGGAAGATCCAATCACAGCCCATTTTTAGCTTTCTGGCAGAGGCAGTCAGGTTTTCATTTAATATCTGTTGATATTTGATAGTCCATGATGCCATGTATCCTAACAAGATGTCCAGGTCCTCTGGCAGAAAAACAGCCCCAAAACAATAAAAAGCCACCACCATATTTAACCGTGGGCATGAGGTACTTTTACCTCTCTGTCTGTGCCAAAACCACCTTGAGTTTGTTTTTGGATGAGAGTAGAGGCTTTTTTCTTGAAACCCTTCCAAACAACTTGTGGTGATGTAGGTGACTTCGGATTGTAGTTTTGGAGACTTTCTGACCCCAAGACGCAATTAACTTCTGCAGTTCTCCAGCTGTGATCCTTTTTTCGTCTCTCGAACCATCCTCTTCACAGTGCATTGAGACAATATAGACACATGTCCAATTCCAGGTTGATTCATAACATTTCCAGTTGACTGGAACTTCTTAATTATTGCCCTGATGGTGGAAATGGGCATTTTCAATGCTTGTGCTATTTTCTTATAGCCACTTCCCATTTTGTGAAGCTCAACAACCTTTTGCCGCACATCACAGCTATATTCCTTGGTCTAACCCATTGTTAAGAATTACTAAGGGAATTTAGCCTAAAGTATGTGTTACCTCATATTTATACCCCTGTGAAACAAGAAGTCATGGTTGAACAATTTCCTGTTCCTAGTCACCCAGGTGTACTTAAAAAATAAAATAAAATAAAATAAAATATATCAATGGGAATATACTTTAAATATATTTTTCTCATATTAATTCATAGGGGTGCCAATGATTGTTGCACACACACAAATATATAATGTGTGTATATCTGTTAAATATAGATTATATATACTATAATATATTTATTTTTTTAATTTTTTTTAATAAACTTGTGTTTTGTTTGATATCCATGAGAGCAGAGTATTTTTGTGAATTTTTTGATCAAAAGGTTGAACAATAAAGACAATTTACTTTTGCTCAAGTTCTTTGCTCATATTTACCAAGGGTGCCAATATTAGTGGAGGGCACTGTATCATTTTTATTGAAGATTCGCCAGCTGTGCTGTTTCAGAAAATGTGGACTTGCTTACAGTAGCTACTCTCCTGGGCAGCTCCTGGGAGTGTATCAGTGTGTACCGACACATTGACGAATGCTGTGAACTGTGTCCATCCAAAGCCCAGCTGGTGTGTGCATGCAATGGACCCAGAGGTCAAAGTTGACCATTTGACAAAGCAGACTAAGTGAAAGGACGTCACAACCATTCAACCAAAATAATTTGTGTGAGAGAGGTTGAGATGGTGGGGGCTGCTACTGAATGCTGTTCCAAACCACTGCACTCTGTGCAACACACACACACACATACACATTCTCCTGTACACATGCTGGCAGGCAAAGACATGCAGAACAATTCACGTAGTGCTCTTTTCAGACACAAAGCCCTCCTCATTGTGACTACCTTTTTCACAGAGCTAACTGTAACGTGAGTTTTTGATAACATTGTGAGCTTTTATATCTGTCTTGTCTACAGTTCATCATCCTGGTAGTGGACAGTACAGACAGAGAAAGGCTTGCTATCTCTAAAGAGGAGCTGTACAGAATGCTGGCACATGAGGTAAGCATGTTTTTGTTTTGTTTTTTTTCTGTGCTAGTGTATAGATAAAGAATTTTATTTTGCATCTTTTTTTCAGCCTTATTTCAGTTCAGTACTATTAAAAAAAAAAATCTGAGACTAAATGAATCTGTTAAATTCCAAGTGACTAGTACTCAGTACTGACTGAGTAGTTCATACTGGTGTTGCAGTCTTAATCCTAAATGAGTGGCTGAGTTCCATCAGGCAGTCTGCTATTTCAAGTTGATGCATTTGTAACACTAATTTCAAATTTAAGTTACAGTTAAGTTACTTACTTACAGTTAAGTAAGTAGTTTTGCATACTGTTTGTAGTCATTCAAAATACCACTTTCTCTCATGCTCTGTCTCCTGCTCTTTCTCAGGATTTGCGTAAAGCCGCAGTGTTGATATTTGCCAATAAGCAGGATATGAAGGGCTGTATGTCTGCAGCTGAGATCTCAAAATACCTGACCCTCAGCTCCATCAAAGACCATCCATGGCACATTCAGTCATGCTGTGCTCTTACAGGAGAAGGGTGAGGATCACACACTCATGCACACTGTTTTAATATGATTCCCCCCCCCCCCCATTACACGATATGGACAAAAGTATGTGGACACCTGACCACCACACTCATGTGCTTGTTGACCATCTCATTCCAGATGTAGTCCCCCTTAGCTGTTATAATAACCTCCACACTTTTGAAAAGGCTTTCCACTAGGTTTTTGGAGAGTGGCTGTGGGGATTTGTGTTCATTCAGTCACAAGAGCATTAGTGAGGTCAGGCATTGATGTTGGGCGAGGAGGCCTGGGGTGCACTCAGAATTCCAGTTCATCCCAAAGGTTCAGTGGGGTTGAGCTCAGAGTTCCTCACTTTGTGTACAGGTGCATTGTCATACTGGAACGGGTTTGGGGCTTTTAGTCCCATTAAGGGGAAACTGTAATACTACAGCATACAAATACATATGTGTGCTTTTCTATACATTTTGGGAAAACCCACATATGGGTGTGAAGGTCAAGTGTCCACATTCTTTTGGCTATATAGTGTATTTAATTGAAACGAGTGCACATTGCGTTGATTCAGTTAGTGAAGTATGATGACACCTTCAGACCTGAGAACCGTTACACATTTTGTATAGGAGCTCTGCATTTTAATATAAAGTACACCGGTATGAGTTTTCACTCACAGTTTTGCCAAAACAAGTCTTCTTTTTCCCAATAAAATGGCAGATAAACCAACCGACATCCACCTATCCATCCATTTTCTATACCGCTTATCCTACACAGGGTGGTGGGGGAGGCTGGAGCCTATCTCAGGGAGCTCTGGGCAGTTGGGGGACTCCGTGGACAGGGTGCAAACCCATCGCAGGGCACAATCTCACACACATTCACAGGACACCATAATACATTCAGAGTAAAGTGCTGTCAGCCCTCTTACAGAAGCCCATGATTGGCTAGTGTCACTGCGATTGTCAGGGAGAGATGGTATGCCAACCCCCAGATAGCATGACCAGTTTTGCACCCTTGACAGTTGAAAGATTAAATAAATGTAATGTTCATGAATGAGAGTGACTAAAAACACTGTTTCCTTTGCTGTCTTACACTGAACAGTTTGAGCAGCAGATAAACAATGAACAAGTCAACCATGTGAAATCATTTCACAGTTTTCCATGAGGGATATTGGACAAGAAATTAGTAAAAGGACAATATTGTAAATGCACCGTTATGTTTTTAATAGTTTTTACAGTGTTTTTACTTTTACCCCCACATTCCCCTGATTTCCTGAAACTACCCATTATTCCTGTTCATGATTTGGTGGGTTTGCACATATTTGACTTAAAATGATCAAAAAAGATTCTCGTTGATGTATATAAAATTATTTTATTCATAAAAACAATTCTTAGGTGCCTCACTAAAGCTTTGACAAACAAGCTTATGCATGTACATTAACAAATTTCTTTCACACCCCCCCTTCTTTTAGGCTGTGCCAGGGCCTGGAGTGGATGACCTCGAGAGTGGGACTCAGATAGCCTCCAACACCTTTACTGGACTGGCTTCATTTTACAGCATTCACCACAAACATCTGGCAGCAACTCGGCCTCATCCTACTGGCTGCTTTATTATTATTATTATTATTATTATTATTATTATTATTATTATTATTATATTTTAAACCTCTCTGGACACCTACCTCACTTCGGAATGACTGGATGCTGATTGATTGGACAGACATTTCAGTTTTTCAGGACAGGTTTAATAATGCAGGTGAAAGAAGGGGAACGCACAGTATCTGAAATGTTACTGCTTAAAGTGAGGCATGAGACTGCGTGCTATGAACACTCATTTTTGGAAAAGTTCTCTGTTCTGGTTTAGGAAAGTTGGGGACTGTGGTGTATTTTATTGGACAACATATTTTAGTAGTAACTTTTTGTCAGTTCATGGGTCAGGGAAGTCTGTTGGGTTTTTTTTTTTTGTTTGTTTGTTTTTTTGGAGGGGACTTGTATGAGCGTCTGTAACAAACTCCAAAACCACTACATATGCTGAAACACACATTACATATCATGCTGCATTACCTCAGTTGACAGCACTAGAGATACTCGAGCAGCCGTCATTTACCCAGCCTGTTGCAACTACTGCATGACCACTGAAATGTGGGAACAGGTTGGGTCAATAAGAGAAATTTCTTGTCGGTTATTTAAAGTCCTCAAACACCTTTTTATTTTCTAACCAAGTTTGTGCTGTAATATAAAATGGGCGGATTTTCCACAAATCAGTTGTAATTGCATTGAGGACTGGTTACTAATATGTATTCCTTAGCTGACATGAGGATGAAACATGGATTATGGATAAACTTGAAAATCCTGATTTAGTGCTTATTGTATTTTGTTTTAATATTTCAAATACCAGTTTGTATTATTTTTATACTGGTGATTCATATGCTGCATCAAAACACTTACTCAGATGTATGTGTTCGTGTGTGTCTCAGGCTAGTGAGCGTTTTCTAAGTCTATTTTAAATAATGGGTGCAAACTGGGAAGCAGCTTCAAAATCTAGTTGGGAGATCTGTTCAGTTCTACACTTTTGGACAATGAAAGGGTTCTTGAGCAGATTCCTATGTGACTTTAAAAGATTGGCTGTACAGCAGGAAACCATGCATATATAATTTTTTATTATTTTATTTATTTTATTTTTTTTTTTGCTGGAACCACCTGTTGTGTGGGATTATTCATGAAAAGTTGTTTTCCATTTTTGAAATTTATTCAGAACAGAAGAGACAATGATGTCTAGATCTAAAAACATGTTTTAAACTGAAATTAAAATAGGCCTTTGAATAAGTTGATCCCACCCAGGAACCAGACATTTTATGCTTTGGAAAACCCAGCCTCAGCCTTTATAGGAGTTTACAGGTATACCTGTGGGATTATTGGCATAATTGAGGCATTGAGCTGTGCATTCCTCTGCTTTTATTTCTTTAACACTTCAAACTATGCTGCTTGCCTGAACACCAAACAGTACAGACATGGAAATCAGTTTTTTGCTTCGCTGTCAGTATCCATGGTTTTTATTATATGGTTCCAGCATGGTGTTTTTTTTTTTTTTTTTTTTTTTTTTTTTCCCCCCCCCCCCCCCCCCCCAGGAATGGATTGTGAGGGAAGACAAAAGGCTGAGAGTTCACAAAGTAGGCTGTTGACTTGGAGGCTCAGATTCATTAATCTGCAGTTCCACCGATTCATCCACTGAATTCCCATTTGGTGAAATTTCAGACGTGCCATTTCAGCATAAGCAGGAGAAATATGTATCAACTTTTATATTTCTGTAATTTTATAATAAATACTTTTATTTTGAACTTGTCTTTGTTCTGTACCCCTTTGACATTTTCAATTGTCACCTCGCAAATGCTTTGTGGAGGTGGTCAGTTCTATATTTTTGTGATGTGATGTCCGTGAAAAATTGGCTTTCCATGCAAATTCTTGTTATAACTTCCAAGCTCACTTAGCCAAAATCTCAAATCCATGTAGGGAGAACTGAGATGCACCTTTGTGTCTTCACCTGCCCATGAGACTATGCCAGCAGACAGTGGATACTTAAAAAAACAAACAAAAATACTTTATATACACATTTTGCAGATCATCGTGAATAATTTTTCATACTGCACACAATTGACCACACATCTGCACAGTGTGTTGAATTCATCATTCATTAGTGACTGTTTTTGAGAGGTTGGAGGAAACCTATGGATAGAATATGCAAAACTCCACACAGGCAGTAACCAGAGCTGTGATGAAGAAACTGCCAACTGAACCACTGTAAGTCTGTAAATCTGTAAGTGGACACCAAATACACACCACATTTTTGTGAAAAGAATAAAAGTAACAAAGATGAGAAACTTAAATTCAACAAAAAAATTCGATTCAACAGTGTGTAAAGTGTATAACAGTTCAAAAGTTAAAAAAAAAAAAAATACACTGCAACAAATGTCATCTTATCAAGTGAAAATATTTTGAGTATAGTCAAATTTTATTTAGTATTTCCTATTGCAAGATTACAATAAACCAAATTTAAGTTTATTAAACCTTTTACTCGTTTCAAGCTGAAATAGTCTTCTGTTGGCAGGTAATTTTGCAAATACATACGGTAGGCCTACTGTGCAAAAGTTTTAGGCAGGTGTGAAAAAATGCTGTAAAGTAAGAATGCTTTTATTAATGCTATTATAACTATTAATGCTGTTAATAGTTTATATTTATCAATTAACAAAATGCAAAGTGAGTGAACAGAAGAAAAATCTACATCAAATCAATATTTGGTGTGACCACCCTTTGCCTTTAAAACAGCATCCATTCTTTTAGGTACACTTACACACAGTTTTTGAAGGAGCTTGGCAGGTAGGTTGGCCCAAACATCTTGGATAACTAACCACAGTTCTTCTGTGGATTTATGCAGCCTCAGTTGCTTCTCTCTCTTCATGTAATCCCAGACAGACTCGTTGATGTTGAGATCAGGGCTCTGTTGGGGCCATACCATCACTTCCTGGACTCCTTGTTCTTCTTTATGCTGAAGATAGTTCTTAATGACTTTTGCTGTATGTTTGGGGTCGTTGTTATGCTGCAGAATACATTTGGGGCCAATCAGATGCCTCCCTGATGGTATTGCATGATGGATAAATATCTGTCTGTATTTCTCAGCATTGAGGAGACCATTAATTCTGACAAAATCCCCAACTCCATTTGCAGAAATGCAGCCCCAAACTTGCAAGGAACCTCCAGCATGCTTCACTGTTGCCTGCAGACACTCATTTGTGTACTGCTCTCCAGCCCTTTGGTGAACAAACTGCCTTCTGCTACAGTCAAATATGTAAAATTTTGACTCATCAGTCCAGAGCACTTGCTGCCATTTTTCTGCACCCCAGTTCCTGTGTTGTCGTGCATAGTTGAGTCGCTTGGCTTTGTTTCCACATCGGAGGTATGGCTTTTTGGCTGCAAGTCTTCCATGAAGGCCACTTCTGACCAGACTTCTCCAGAAGTTTGACGAATGCCCTTTATACTGTTTTACAAACTGTAATATTGAATAAATGTATGTATATTTGCCATCTAGTACAATAACAGAGACATCCCACATTTATATTGTGAATGTGAATGGCTGGCTGTGCAGAAAAACGTATTTACAATGTTCAGTATAGCATTTTGGACTGATGGACTGTTGGCTCCTGTGCTCCTGAGCCATTCCAGTGAGCTGTTTAGATGATAAATAACGTTGGCAGGAATTGAGTCCATTTTATCCATCATCCTCTTCTCCATTAGTGCCTCTCACTAGTTAGACTCAAGGCTTTGCTTGACTACAGACTGACTTAGTGACACGTTTAAGCCCTTAGAACACACATACACTCTCACACACACCCATGGGCAATTTGGAGCAGCCAATCCGTTTACCGACATGTTTTTGAGAGGTAAGAAGATAAGGGATTTGCATGATGAGTTTGTAATGAGAGTGAACTCTGTGGCTTTGGCAATGTTAAACTTGGCTTCAGTTAAGGTGAACTGTGTGCCAAAACACAATAATCATGTGTAAATAATTAGTCATGAGAAAAATGTACACCCTCCTTCAATTCTGTTTTTATTTATCAGGGCCTAAATAAATTTTGTGGTCCTCATCAACATCTATAAACAAACAAATAACCTTTTGACAACACAAAAACACAACAGATTTCAATATGTAGTTACCCCCCGAAAACATTCAGAAACCAGGTGGGTTTAAGCACATTACATTTTTACGTTCATGACAGCACAATCAGAAAAAGACTGAACAATTATGGCTTTCATGGAAGGGTGTCTAGGAAAAAGCCCCTTGCCTCCAAAAAGAACATGGTAGCACAAGTTAGGTTTGCAAATTTGCATCTGAACAAAGCACAAACATTCTAGAACAAAATTCTTTGGACTGATGAGACCAAGGTGGAGATTTTTGGTCATGATGCACAGCACTATGTTTGGTAAAAACCAAACACAGCAAATCACCACAAACACCTCATACCAACTGTCAAGACTTGTGGTGGAGGGGTGATGATTTGGGCTTGTTTTGTAGCCACAGAACCTGGGGAACTTGCAGTCATTGAGACAATGCTGAACTCCACTTTATAACAGAATATTCCTGAGTACATTCCATAAATGTGAGGCCAAAAATGGGTCATCACACCAGCAAATCAATATCTGAACAGCTAAAGAAGAAAAAAAAAATCAAGGTGTTGAAATGGCCAATTCAAAGACCAGACCTCAAATCATTGAGATGCTGTGGTGGGATTTTAAGAGATCTGTGCATAGAAGAATGTCCTCAAACATCAATGAACTGAAGCAATGTTGTAAAGAAGAGTGGGCCAAACTTTCTCCAAAACATTGTAAGAGACTGATAACCTTTACTTCAAATTGTTGTTAAAGGTGGTTCTAGATGGTACTGAATTATTGTTGGCTTACCTTTTTTTTTCTTTTTTGTTGTCATCTGAGGTTATTAGTTTGTTTATAGAAGTTGGTGAGGACCACATGATTTGTAATATAATTAGCTCCTGATAAATAAAAACATAGAATTGAAGGAGGGTGTACTTTCTTTTTTCCATGGCTATATATGTGTGTGTGTGTGTGTGTGTGTGTATATATATATATATATATATATATATATATATATATAAAACTGCAATGTGCAAGTTGTTCCAGTAGTAGACACGCCATTTATTTATTTTCTGTATACACTTTAACCTGATCAGAGTTGCAGTGGATCTGGACCCTATCCCAGGAACACTCGATGAGAGGCAGGAATACACCCTGGATGGGACACCAATCCATCACAGGCCATCATACACACACACTTTCATACATTCATTCACACCAGGGGCAGTTTATCTCAGTAAATCTACTCATCGGTATGTTTTGGGGAAATAGGAAGAAACCGGAGAACCTAGTGGAAACTCATGGACACGAGTAGAACATGCAGAGAAACTCCAAACTCCTGAGCTCAAGGTTGAACTGGTGCTATAAGGGCAACGTTACACACCATGTCACCTAATAGAAACAGCTTCTCTCCCAAAATATCAGTGAGTTGTTCATTACACCATGCTTTAAGACAGCTTGTGGGGCTTTTTTTTTAATGAATGTCCTGAAAGCAAACCCACTGCACCTTTCAAATGCCACTTCTTAGGGATTCCACCATTTGATTCATGAACACTTCAAAACAGAGTAAGACACCAAGCTCCCAGGCTGACAATACATTAAAACAAGGCCTGCTGCTGCGAGTGATGTGAGTCAGCACGTGAGCCATCCTAGGGACTATATATTACATTTCGGGGAAACAGAAAGACACAGACAGTATAGACCACATGCTCTGCTTAACATGGGGGAAAAAAGTCTGAGAATGTGTCTCATGACTGTCACATAATCCTTGAGTTTACAGGAGACAGAAATAGTCTGTTTGTGAATTGATCTGTGTGCACTCTCTGTGTAACAATATGCTTGTGGAATATGAGATTCCTTTGCCGATCCTCTATAACTGCTGATGCAAATTAATATTTGGGTTAAAGGGTGTACTGCAGAGGCTAGCTGGGCCTTTTTTTGCAAATAAAAACAAAACAAAAACTTTCTAACAGTCATGATGTTTGTGCTGCTGTGCTTGTTGCAATTTGAAGTTTGTGTCATGTTTAAAAATTTAATAAATACAACAAATACAAATTTAACTAAGAACAAAAACTATGGTGCCATTGTGCACTCATTAGATTTACAGGTTTATTAAACAATAAACCTTATTCACATAATCGGCTAACTATCAAGTGCTTGAATAAGGTTAGCTAACGCACCAGCTAAATTTGTCATTACATGAGTTAAACAGATGAAAATATATACAGGGTGTCCCAAAAGTCTCCATACATTGGGGACTATGTGTGCCAGCACCACGTCCGTTGTGCCTTCATCAGCAGATGTTCATGGATGTCCACTTCTCAGTTGGTCTGCACACTTCCAGACTTTTTGAATATGCTTGATATGTTTGCCATGTTTCCTGTTAAAGTCCATTGCAACCTTGTGACAGCTTCCTGATACAGCCATGAGAATGATTTTAATACAGTTTTCTTAAAGGCATTCTTGGACTATCTGAAAAAAATCTATCATATAAACTAAGCATGAAACATTTTGGAAGACATTTTCATTAACAAAAAAAAAAAAAAAAGCAACTGTTAATTTCCCCTATGTATGGAGTCTTTTGGGACAACCTGTAGTAGTGGTGGATTTATTTATTTATTTATTTCATGAAAAACATTAGTAATTTGTACAGTAATAACGCTGGTTTAACAACTACTTCTTTTACTTATCCTCCATCTTTTTTTATTTATCCTCTTTTAGATGCTCTCACTTGTAATATCTGGGCTGCCATCCCCATGCTTCATCATTATGAATGGTGTTAACCAGTTGATGATCAGTGCCTGGTTTTCATCATTTGTAATATTTGTAGCTTCCCCACCAATGACCAAGAGGGTCATATTTTCGGTTGATATTTGTTTTGGATTGTTTCCTCATGCAGGATTTACGCACATTTCATTTCAACATCTTACAGTCCTCAGTTCAGGCACATTTTCCTTTTTCTCATTTGAAAACTTTTGAATGGTGTTTAATTGGATTTGTCCTTCCATGTTGACTTGCTATCTTTTCTCATTCTCTTCAGTTTTGTGAAGGGTAGGAAAGACATGAGCAGAGTCACTTGAAGGGCCATATTGTAGTTTTTTGTTGTAAAATTTTCAGGTATACACTTCTTGCACTGCCAGTATATTTCTGTGCTCTCCTCTGTCTGACACCAGGGGGAGATATTGCTCTGTCTAATTAGAATGACACCACATGACTTGGGCAAAATAGGTTTTGTTTTGGCAGGCCCTGCAGTGTGACTGGATGGCTGCAGCTGTTTTAGTTATATGAGCTTATTCTCAGTGTCAACATGTTGCCCTGGTGGACTAGTGGCTAGCATGTGGCGCTCTCCTCGTCCGGGTTTGATTCCCGGACAGGGAACCAACCCCAGCCACTGGAGGGTTGCACAAGCCAGTGCACTCTCAGTGCTGGTCCCAAGCCTGGAAATGGAGAGGGCTGCGTCAGATAGGGTATCCGGCATAAAAGCTTGTGCCAGATTCAAAATATGAGGACAGGAATTTCTTAGTGTAAACATAATCAGTTATTTGGCAAACAATCCAATTATCTAACATCAATGCACAAAAAGCAGTAGCACATTCTGAGAACTTGCTGTTAGTGAGGGACATTTTGCTAGTCTCCACATTTACGTCTCTGTGCTAAGGTTTGTGTATCTATACTTTCACACAAAAAGTAATGAGGAGACTAGCAAAATGTCCCCCAACAACAGTGAGTTCTCACACTCCCCTTGTACTTTTCCACGTTTTGTAGTGTTACAACCTGGGACCAGAATGGATTTAATTGGGATTATATGTCATATATGGGTATAAAACTAATTAGTACTGGTGCTACTAGATGCTATTAGATGTAGAATGTAGTCCACCTGTGTGCAATTAAAGTGTTACATGATTTCAGTATAAATGCACCTGTTCCTGGATGGCTCCATGTTTTATTAGAGAACTTATCATAACAAACAGTATAACTACACTGGTCCAATGAAATAATGTCCACGCATCATACAGATGTCTTTTAGAATTTATTTTATCTCTCGCACTCTCTTTCTTCAGCAGACACTGTGAAAACTACAAGAAAATAAAGACATGAAATGTTCAAAATATACATCTCTCAGTCATTTTCAAGTCTCTCAAGCTAGTGTTCATTGCTAAACAGGCCAGAACACGCTAGCACAACGGAAATGTGATAAGGTTAAATAGACTTAAGTTCAATAGACTTTAACTTAAAACTACAATTAATTCAGAAATGACTTCAAAAAAGGGATATATTTATAAATGTAAAATTTATATCTGGAATTTATTTAAAATGCTGCTTTTATATGTAAAGCTGCTTTGTGACACTGTCCATTGTTAAAAGCCCTATACAAATTAAATTGAATTGGGTCTATGGTGCCTTTAATTAATATTATGTTTCTTTTGTGATGGAGCTCAGCTCTGATCCATTTAACTATTTGCTAAAGTGATTACACCCTGTCGTCCTGTGCTGTTAGACCTGCCCATTAAAAGCATCCAAATGACAGGCAGCTGAGTGTGTTTGTGTGTGATGGAAAAGTTGAAATGCTTATGTCTGTCACAGAGGTCATTAGGGAAAAGCCATATCTTACTGCCCACCTGTTTAGCAAGAAAATTATGCTCTGAATGTCATTATTTGCACAGTGAACATTACCCAAGGAACAACACAAGAAAGTCTATTTGGACTAAGTGACAAGCTCATTAAATAGAGTGCATGATTAGTAGACTTCTGAGTCATTAATTCTTTGTCTCTTTCAAACTAAAGAGCTATTTAATTATTTCACTGCTAAAATAAAGCAAATAACAAATTTAGAAAATAGGTAGGTTTATACCTTTTCCAGAAAACATTACATAATAAGCTCAGAATGAACAGCCAGTGAATATTGTTATCTTGTATTGTAATGTGCTGATGTTGCAACATGGTTGATGTATAGAAAATAATCTGTCATACACAACAGTTGTCGATCAGGCTTTTGAGCACTTAACATGCTTATTGATTTAAGCTTTGTCAGAACATGACAGAGTGGGATTAGCTTTCAGTGATCTGATTTAGACTGATCTGAATTTGCCTTCTGTAATGCTGGATTGACACTGCTACCTTGTAGATTAGTCCTCGTTTATGTTGCGACATCAGACCCAGTCAATATCAGTTTGATCAGCTTCTATACAATGTTTTCAAATTTCAGCTTTTATTGGAAAGTCAGAACAGAAAGCTCACTAGTGTGTAAGCTTACAACAGAGGGGCGTTATTTAGTGATGCAAATCAAGCATTGCTGTAATGCTGAGATGTGTGTAATGGATGCATTACAGAGTGAAATGTCCTTATAGCAAAATCTTTTTTTGTGTGTGCAGTAAGTCATGGTGCAAAACCAAGACTGTCTGATAACCTCTCAGTCCAATCAATCAATCAATCAATCAGCATTTATTTATAAAGCACATTTAAACACAACATAAGTTGATACAAAGTGCCGTACAGTAGAAAAAGGTAAAACAATAAAAACAATAACATCATCAATGTAAATATGTCAGGGGATTGTGTTATCTGCTTATGAGTTCATGTTTGCAAATACATGAAACACCATATAACACAACAGCATCTTTATATCAGTTTATATCAGGAAACTACTAGAATATTTTTTTTTACATTGATTATAGTTTTATTTAAGGCATAAAAAATTTACACAGGCTTAATCTCTAAAATAGTTTGACCTGAAACAGAAAATAAGGACTTTTCATAGAGCTGGAGAAGGGGCTAAAATAATATCTATGTAGAAACACAGAAACCTGACAGTAGAACAAATAAGTGGGGGAAAAAACACACCAAAGCTTAATCTTTATACAGATTGTAATAAGGAAGGAATGTCATGTGTTTCAAAGAAAGGATATGCAATCTTTTGCACTTACCTGCATATCATTGGATACTTAATTTTTTACATTACATTACTATTTATTAATGATTTATTTTATTATAATTATTTTCCTACTTTCCCAAGGATCACACCAGTACATATAAATGTGCTTCATATACATTTTTCGGCATTCATTTTTAGACTTTTTCTCTTGATTAGTCAGTTCTCATGTACTATATCCTGTTGAGCATACACACTTTATGTCTATTGTTTATTTTTCCTTTACTTATTGCATTTATTATTCAGACAACTCCATCTTCCTAATGTCTGATTAGTTTGTTGCAAGTGGTTTCGCACTATACAGTGTAATTTGTGACATTTATATTTTTCCCATGCATACACTTAACTACAGTGCATGTCTGTGTAACATTTTTTTTTTCACATAATATTTGAACATTGTTGCACATAGTGTTTAGTTTCAGAATGTAAATAGAATAATATTTAGTGAAATACTTTGTGAACATTAAACATTTCAGGCATTTAAAAAATAATTTAGAAAATCCATCATAATGTATTGATTAATGTGCTTGGCACAGAAGTCTCCTGTTTAAATCCTTAATGAATATTTACACTCAGAAACAGACTGGGGTCAAAACCAGAAGATATGTAAAAGTATAATTTGGGCAATCCAGGAAAGTAAAATATATATAACGCAGTGCTGGTGATGCTTCACATAGCTACTGAACCTTTTTAAGAACCTTTATCACTGAGAATGTACAGTATTTTACCAACCAAAGTCAAATCCTATCAGGATATAGTGAAATACAACAGTTGTGCATACGATGTAAGATGTTTATTGCTTTGAGCTAGCAATGTAGCTCCTATTCATTTCACTGTATTTGCTAAAAATGGTTAATTCTATCTCAGACAATTGAGACAATCGTTGGAATATTAATTTTGCCTTTTGATTTGACAATAATTTAAAATCTACAGAAAATGTTTACATCCTTTTTTAAATTATAGTCATGTAACATGGGTTTTCAGTTCAGTCAACTGATCTGATATTTATATAGGACATAGTCACAAAGCAACTTTACAGAAATCCAGATATAAATTTGAAATTGGAAATGTATAAATTTATCCATAATGATCAAGCCAGAAGTGATGGTGGCAAGGAAAAACTCTGAGACAACATGAGGAAGAAGCTTGAGAGGAACTAAACTCAAAAGGGAACCCATCCTCATCTGGGTGACATTGGATAGTGTGATTAGAAATAATTTCTCTTCTATAATTGTATACTACAGGTGCATCTCAATAAATTAGAATGTCGTGGAAAAGTTCATTTATTTCAGTAATTCTACTCAAATTGTGAAACTCGTGTATTAAATAAATTCAATGCACACAGGCTGAAGTAGTTTAAGTCTTTGGTTCTTTTAATTGTGATGATTTTGGCTCACATTTAACAAAAACCCACCAATTCACTATCTCAACAAATTAGAATATGGTGACATGCCAATCAGCTAATCAACTCAAAACACCTGCAAAGGTTTCCTGAGCCTTCAAAATGGTCTCTCAGTTTGGTTCACTAGGTAAGCCACAAACATTCATTGCCAAAGAAGCTGGCTGTTCACAGAGTGCTGTATCCAAGCATGTTAACAGAAAGTTGAGTGGAAGGAAAAAGTGTGGAAGAAAAAGATGCACAACCAACCGAGAGAACCGCAGCCTTATGAGGATTGTCAAGCAAAATCAATTCAAGAATTTGAGTGAACTTCACAAGGAATGGACTGAGGCCGGGGTCAAGGCATCAAGAGCCACCACACACAGACGTGCCAAGGAATTTGGCTACAGTTGTCGTATTCCTCTTGTTAAGCCACTCCTGAACCACAGACAACGTCAGAGGCGTCTTACCTGGGCTAAGGAGAAGAACTGGACTGTTGCCCAGTGGTCCAAAGTCCTCTTTTCAGATGAGAGCAAGTTTTGTATTTCATTTGGAAACCAAGGTCCTAGAGTCTGGAGAAAGGGTGGAGAAGCTCATAGCCCAAGTTGCTTGAAGTCCAGTGTTAAGTTTCCACAGTCTGTGATGATTTGGGGTGCAATGTCATCTGCTGGTGTTGGTCCATTGTGTTTTTTGAAAACCAAAGTAAGTGTACCCGTTTACCAAGAAATTTTGGAGCACTTCATGCTTCCTTCTGCTGAAGATGCTGATTTCATTTTCCAGCAGGATTTGGCACCTGCCCACACTGCCAAAAGCACCAAAAGTTGGTTAAATGACCATGGTGTTGGTGTGCTTGACTGGCCAGCAAACTCACCACACCTGCACCCCATAGAGAATCTATGGGGTATTGTCAAGAGGAAAATGAGAAACAAGAGACCAAAAAATGCAGATGAGCTGAAGGCCACTGTCAAAGAAACCTGGGCTTCCATACCACCTCAGCAGTGCCACAAACTGATCACCTCCATGCCACGCCGAATTGAGGCAGTAATTAAAGCAAAAGGAGCCCCTACCAAGTATTGAGTACATGTACAGTAAATGAACATACTTTCCAGAAGGCCAACAATTCACTAAAAATGTTTTTTTATTGGTCTTATGAAGTATTCTAATTTGTTGAGATAGTGAATTGGTGGGTTTTTGTTAAATGTGAGCCAAAATCATCACAATTAAAGGAACCAAAGACTTAAACTACTTCAGTCTGTGTGCACTGAATTTATTTAATACACGAGTTTCACAATTTGAGTTGAATTACTGAAATAAATGAACTTTTCCACAACATTCTAATTTATTGAGATGCACCTGTATATAGTCAAAAAATGCTATTTGTTTTAACAGGAACTTGAGCATCAGAGTCATTTCTGAATTCATTATAGGTTTAACTTTAATTCTACTGTATCAAACTGAACTGTTCAGTGATGGATACCGGAGTGCAAACTGTTCATAGCAATTATAATCCTAACGTTATAAAAGGAGCATCCACAGCCATCTTTATGGTTTCTATGTGGTACCATCCATAGTAATCTCATAGTGATCTTTAGACTATACTTGTGGGGCCATCCTTAGTAGCAAAGAATGATTTTCAGGTGACAAAAACTCCAAGCAGAAGTGGGGCATCAGGATGGATCAGGCAGGTCTGGAAAGGAGAGGAGTCAGGATCACTGGTAGAAGTTCCTGAAGGTGTTGTCATCATTCAGTCTTGGTTAAAGTTTAGCAACATTTTTGACTCTTTAGAAATGAAAACACAGCAAAATGGTAAGTAAAATGGAAAGTAAACAGGCAGTCTGTTGTTATAAGCTACATCACTGATT
Organism: Cranoglanis bouderius; assembly: GCA_023630585.1. Lineage (NCBI taxonomy): Eukaryota > Metazoa > Chordata > Actinopteri > Siluriformes > Cranoglanididae > Cranoglanis > Cranoglanis bouderius. The sequence goes on from CM042563.1 coordinate 10,054,946, forward strand.
AATATCACTGTTGACATACTCACTGTTGCAACACATATGTTTTGCATTTTTGACAATGCTTCCATTTTTCTTGTTTTTCTCACACTTCTCCACTCCTCCAATCACTGTGCTCTTGTACAGTCTATTTTTCTCCAGAGGATCCTGGAAACATAATGGACAACATGATATTTTTGTAGCACTTCAGCAAAAATGACCCATCTTTTTACTGATCTGTGAATGAATATAGGCATTTTAAATTTAAAAAAGAACAATAACAGGGTGTTTTAAAGGGGAGGGGGTGTTCACAAGATGTGAAGTGCTGTAGACTTAATGACACATTAGTCGTAAATGTTATTTATGTTAATGTGTTAAATATGCCATTACTTGGTCTCATTACTACAACCCCAATTCCAAAAAAGTTGGGATGCTGTGTAAAATGTAAATAAAAAGAGAATGCAATGTTTTGCAAATCTCATAAATCCATATGTTATTCACAATAGAATATAGAAAACATATCAAATGTTTAAACTGAGGAAATGTACCATTTTAAGAAAAAAAAAAAAGGTAATTTTGAATTTGATGGCCTCAACTTCTCAAAAAAGTTGGGACGGGGCAACAAAAGGCTGGAAAAGTAAGTGTTACTAAAAAGAAACAGCTGGAGGAACATTTTGCAACTAATTAGGTTAATTGGCAACAGGTCAGTGAAATGATTGGGTATAAAAAGAGTATCTTAGAGAGGCAGAATCTCTCAGAAGTAAAAATGGGCAGAGGTTCACCAATCTGCGAAAAACTGCATCGACAAATTGTGGAACAATTTCAGAATAATGTTCCTCAACATAAAATTGCGAAGACTTTGAATATCTCATCATCTACAGTACATAATATCATCAAAAGATTCTGAGAATCTGGAGAAATCTCTGTGCGCAAGGGACAAGGGTGAAAATCAATATTGCATGCCCATGATCTTCGGGCCCTCAGGCGGGACTGCATTAAAAACAGGCAGGATTATGTAATGGAAATCACTGCATGGGCTCAGAAACACCTTCAGAACTCACTGTCTGTGAACACATTTCGCCGTGCCATCTACAAATGCTGGTTAAAGCTCTATCATGCAAAGAAGAAGTCATATGTGAACATGATTCAGAAATGGCGCCGTCTTTTCTGGGCCAATGCTCATTTAAAATGGACTGAGGCAGAGTGGAAAACTGTTCTGTGGTCAAGCGAATCGAAATTTGACATTTTTTTTAGGAAACCATGGATGCCGCATCCTCTGGACTAAAGAGGAGAGGGACCATCCAGCTTTTTATCAGCGCTCAGTTCAAAAGTTAGATTACCACACACAGGTACAGGTGACAAATGGTCCTGTCAGCGCTATCTGGGTCAAAAGAAGATTCTATTCTTAATTCATGATGCTTACATTTGCCAAAAGCCATGAAGTGATATCTGGATTCTTCCTGCACTGCATTCACATTCTATACATTGCCTGGCTACTGTGGAAAACTAGAAAAACTAGGCATATTTCACTTTAATTATCTTGACAGATATACTGATTTTTAAAAGCCATATTAACAGATTGTAAAAGCCATATCCATTCTGTGTCATATCTGAGCAGGTGACTTTTGAGACCATCTGTACATCCTCCCAGCTCTGTGTGTGTGTGTGTGTGTGTGTGTGTGTGTGTGTGTGTGTGTGTGTGTGTGTGTGTGTGTGTGTGACTGCAATTCTATTGTACTGTTTGCAATGTGATTGCCCTTTTGATGTAATGTATGTAATTGCTTTATTACACAGAGGTGGTAAATTCTCTCATCTGATTATTCAGAAGGTGTTAATTAATTGTCTTTTATAGAATATATCATAGGTTTATACGAATGCACTCATCTTAATATGTTATATTTTCAATAATAACAGTTAATCACAGGGACTTGTATGGTGGATGTACCACATAATCTCAATCTAATAGTAAACAGATTTTAACAACATTAACAAAGAATATAATCAGTGATATGGTGAAAATTTCTGTTAGAAGACATTTATTTAACAATTTGTAATGGTCACTTTAAGTTTTCAGCCACAAAAAAGTCTTCAGAACAGAATGTTTTTTGTTTTTTTTCGGTAACATGAACCATGGATGTTCCATGTAACTATGAACCAATTTAAAAAAAAAAAAATTTAAAAAAAAAAATAATAATAATAATAATAATAATAATGTGTCGTTCTTTAATAAACAAATAAACAAAAAATAATAACTGGCAAATTTCTGTGGTATAAGAGGAATAGAACACTTTGCATCATCATACCACACCATCATTGATATATCAGCACACCTTGTTGTCTTTTATTCCATGCATATTATGTGTATTATTATCCAGTAACATTATTTACAGTTACTAAAATTTACAGTAAACTGGCAGCACAGTTACCAAGAAAACAATGTAAAAGTAGTTTACTGGCAACTGCTGCCCAAAATATACTGCATAGTATATTATGAAATATATATTATAAAATGTAAATTACATGTATGTTAATTTGCTATATAATGTAATGTTTATTTCTTAAAATTATATCTGTATATCTTATTTTATATATATATATATATATATATATATATATATATATATATATATATATATATATATATATATATATATATATATATATATATATATATATATATAATCTTCTATCTATATTATCTCTGATTTTGTTTGTATGTTTGTTCATTTTTTTAAGTTGAAACTCATGATTCAGGCCACTAAGAGGATTCAGAGTGGCCCTGTGATCTACCGTTAGCTCAAAATGTTTTTAGGAGCCTTTTTAGCTAAAAATAGTAAATCTAGTATCTCGCAGAACCTCAACCTGTCACCTGAGCTAGCAAACTTTTTTAGTTGATGTAAACACTTTTTAATTGAATGATCCAAAACAATTATTCAAGAGTCAAAGAACATGGCTAGCTAACTTCTAGGGTGAACTGTGATATATAATTTTACGCAACGAATTAATTGCATTCAACAAATAACTTACTAACAGAACAATTTAATTGTGAGGAGTCTTACACTGAAAAACAAAAAAGCTCATTGAATTTATTTAATTCAAATGCATACACCGTTCATGTGATTGAACTGAGTTACATTAACACAGTTTGTTTTCGTGCATCCAACGTGATTTGATGGTGTATTTTCCAAACCCTGCATAAAATCAAACTCGGTGCTTTCACCAGAATTGAGGATTGAACCCAGATCACTGGTGTTCTGTAACAGCCATGTTACCCATTCTACGGCACATGTTTTAATCGCATTAATATCATACAATAATATACATCCTTGCAGGATTTCATTAATCGTTAATGCTATGTGAATTGAGCCCGGTTACTCTACATAATTCAATCTAGTAATTAGAAACTTGTTTAAATTAAGTTTAGTATAAGCAATCAAATTATGTTTTGATGAGAAAGTTAATATTTTCATGTAAACTATAAGTAATATTTTTTCTATGTATTCCTTTTTTTTCCAGTGTACTGTTGTTGTTCAACAGCTTCTGATTGTAATGAAATGCGTGAATTACATATCACATTCTTGCAGCTAAACATCCCAGGATGTATTGCGTTTTATAGTCAATTACTGCAAACACTCAAAGCTACTTGTTTACACAGTTTACATCTATTTGGACAGACATAATTGCAGTTTTCTACCAAGCTATTCACAGATTCAAACAGGGACAGAAAGCCTGAGGTGTAAACTAACAATAATTACTAACAGACATGAAAGACAGAAGATCTAGGAGATGAAAGGCACTCCTAGCCATACCCTTTCATGAGAAATATATAAAATTGAAAGTGAAATACTAGGAAAAGAGACTTAATCACAACAACACTGAGACTTAATTATTATCATGAAGTATTGGCAGAAGAAATGCAAATTATAACCCTAGTTTAACCAAGAAGAACGGAAGATTCAGTCCTAGTAATTAAAGGCAAAAGGGTCTATAGAGATGAATGTGAAGTGCTGACTCATGGTGAGATCTGTCAGAGCCAAATTAAATCCCCATCCTATTCCTGACTTCCTCCAGCAGCTTGTCTTAAAATGGAGACTTTTTTCATAGAAAGATTGATGGACTAGGGTAGATCTAATAAAGCTGTAAAAGTGACCTATACAGAGGCAAGGCACAGTCTGATATTCTGCACAGTTATTTGATATACCAGCAGGCTGTAGCCACAATCAGAGTACTGGAGTAAATAAGAGTGCTTTGCAACTTGGAGGCAGAATGCCAGCCATACCATCCATCCATATATAGCTTTCACCTGTTAATTCTTTCCTGTCCTGTTTTCTCTATCGTCTCTCTCTTTAATAAAGCTTCAGCCCTGGGCCCTGCCATCCAATCCAAAATCCCATCTAAATATTTACCTCATCGTTAGTTCAGCACTCCATACCATTTTCTTTTCTTTTTTTTTTACTCATTTGAGAACAATCTGATAATTCATTACATGATTACTCATGAGTCATTTAATCTAATCTTTCCAAATGAGATGGCTTATTGTGGATCATTAATATTAATATTAAATCCCCTTAGCTTGTTGCCTTGAGGAGATCAGCAGCAAAATTTAATTTCCTCCACAAAATTTCATTCTGGCTAAAGTCATTTGAATAAAGCACAGCATGTCTCTGTTGTAATGGCTCAGCACAAGCAGCATAATATAATTCACACAATTATATCCAGAAGAAATAAAACAATGGGCCTTCTCAGCCAGAGAACCCACAAGAAACTCTGGACCAAAATGTCTCCACTCAGGGAGCCATAAAACAAGGAATCCACCCCAGACACCCAGGAGCCACTTAAATCCAGCATATGCATCTGCCTTATCTCAACCAACACGGCAAGCGTTAAAGGCCTCCTTGACCCAGGGCTGAACCCTCTCGACCACAGAAACTGCTCTCAAATGCAGTGATTTAGGCCTTTTTGGGCCAGACCAGTAAGGCCAATAAATTGTAGAAGGAAGGAGAGACCTTTTCGCTCAGTCACAAAGATTACACATTCCACAATTCCACACAAGGACTCACACACTCCACAATCGGTGCCTACCAGGAGCAACGACTGTGGGAATTAATACATCTTTGAACAACTGCAATCACCTATGTCCTACCATGTGTTGTTCTATTTTCGTCATGTGTATCACCTTTAAGTTGCCACTAATTATTTCATTTAATCATGTATTAGTGTAGTAGCCCTAGGAGGATCATTGTGTTTTAAATATTAGTAATGTACTTTAAGTATAGTCAAACATGTCTTGTTTGGTATGTATGTGTTCATTGAGTGATTTCCTAAATCATAAGCGTAAGGAAATTTGTGTAGATTGTTCTGATATGTACATGCAAGTTTCAGGACAAAGTTTAATAATCCACTCATCATTGAAGAGTGCGGAACCACTCATCCACATGGACAAGGGGCTGATTAGCATAATAGGTGGAGAATCTGGCTAACACCCCGCCCAAAGACAATATTGATTGGAGGAAGCACTCTGGGCTGGACTAGCCCAGAAAGTGTTAAAATCCTAAGAACACAAGTTTGAGTTGGTCACTTGCTTCGCTCTCTCTCGTGTCTCTTGCTTCTTGGCACGTTTCGAAGGACGGGGTCGGCGGAGGGTCTCCAGAGCCAATCAACGTCGGAGAGATCAGATCACGTTTACCTCGGCCTGGGGACCCAGCGAGAGCCGCCGCCTGCTTTTCAAACCTCCCGCCTTCATTCCACTCAGCATTCCGATTGGTCTTCCGAGACGCCTCTCACCGACCAGACCGCTGACGACACCACGACGTAACGAGGAAATCCCTTCAACACAGCTAAGGCAAGCGCAATACCCCAGAATCTAGCTAATCTGGTGTCTATAATAAGTTGAGCCCTTCTAAAGGAAGTGAAGATAAATTAATAAGTTGATGGTTCGTTCAGATCATGGTCTGTGAAATAGCATAACGCTAGAGACTCGGAACTTCATTCACCCTTCATCATCACCCGTTTATGTATGCGTGTGTGTGTGTGTGTGTGTGTTTTATATATTAGATTAGTTTCTGTGTCATAGAATAGTTCAATAAAGTCTCGTCTGTTCTTAAATGCGTGTTCTTTTTGCTTACAAGTGTCTATTGCCTTGAATTGCGATTCTGCTACATGCTCTTAGAATAATGTGTCACTATGTTTAGGATATTATTGCCGGTGGCCACGGAGGTAATATCTAATGCATAATTGATGAATACACTAGTTTCAACTTATCGCTGGACGAATAGTTGATCAGTAATACTAAATTAGTCAAATTTCCCTTTACGAGCTGATCTGTTAATCTCTCTGACATCTTTGGAGGAGAATAAAGATAGCTCGATTTAACAACTAATTTTTACTTACGTAAAATGGTGGAGAATATATCAAATTAACCCAAACAGCTAATTTTCACTACATATTCTGGTAGATAATGCGGGCACGCTTTAAAACTCTTGTCTCCTTTAAAACGGTGCTTTGAATCCAAGCGTGCGCTTTTCTATCATTTTTAAAGCTGATTCGCTACATATTTTGGTGGAAAGAATGTGGGCAATTCAATCTAGACTGTAAGCATTGAGTCACGTGTGTAACTTTTCTATTATTGTGGATAATAGATCAGAGACGGAAAGACGAGTCCGATGTGTGAATGTGTGACGTACACAATGTGTGCCGGTTTGCTGTGTGAATGGATGTGAAGTGATAGCCCGGTCTGCTTCTCTATTGTTAACCTGCAGGGAGTAATAATTAAAAGTGCCCCTGGTAGGACGAAGAAATCTCCTCTCAGTGTGGCAAGGATAAGGATATTGAGCGTGTTCCTCAAATTCTTCCTAAAAGGCCGTATGTATAGCTAAATTGATGCATTGTGTGTTCCAGTGTTGGTCAAACAGCTATCGTAATCATTAAAATTGCCTCTGTCAGAACGAAGAAATCTTCTCACAGTACGGTAAAAATAGAGAGTTGAGCGTGTTCCTCAGTCTCTTTTGAACGGCCTCGTGTTGTAGCTAAATGATGCCATTGCGTGTTCCAATGCCAGTCCAATAGCTATTTTAATTCCCTGAGTTAACTATCAGAGCAGCGAGCTCGTGCTTGTCCTTTGTGTCCGCGCGCAGAGTAGCTTTGAGAGAGATACGCCTCTCAGTGCAACACTTTGTCAGTGTCCGAGCTGTGTTGAATGAAAGTTTGTTTAAAACGAGATCAAATTAAATTTTGATAAGTTTGTGTAACCAACAGCGTAAAAAAAAGGAAACCCTGTTGTGTTTGTGTGCCCAGTGAAGCTGGCACTGAATTTTAAGATCCTCCGAGATCGCATTTATTAGTTTATAAGTATTGAGTTAGCCGCAGGGAACCTGCAGATTAAACTGATCTCACGGTGAAAACCTGAGCTTTGAAGCGCCACGTCATAAAACGGGCTACAAATAGTGTTTATTTGTGTGAAATGCGCTGACATTTCCCAACATGCTATATTTGCATGCAGCAATTCATGATCGTGTGTTTTGCATTTGAAATTCCGTTGCAGCCAGTAAAGCGGAATAAATTCGTTTAACCAACAGCGAGAAAAACAAAAAACAAAAAACTGCTGTGTTTGTGTGTCCAGAGAAGCTAAGATCCACCGAGATCGCATTACTCGCAGTGTACCCGCTGCTTAAATAAGTTTATATCACTCTCAGCAAAGAGAGATTCTTAGCGCCACGCCCACTCGCAAGCTACAAGTAAGTGGTGTGTTATGTGCGTAGTGTTTAAATGCGCCGACGTTCATGCAAAGCGCTTGCGTGCAACACACAACGTACTAACTAACTGTGTTTGTGTAGATTGCCATAGCAACGAGTGAACCCGGAAGTCCTAGGAGACTCTTCCGTTGTAACTCCGAACTGCGCATGCGTAGTCATCCGACGCCATATTGTAAACAAACTCTCCGGTGTTGCTAAGCTACCCGAAGCAGTGTGTACATTGAGGCATACGCTAAAACGCCTCAAAGACTAGCAGTTAGCGATTAGCATGTTGTGACTTACAGCAGTTGGATACAGCTAACGTTTTGGGTACTGCTAAAGTGATTAACCCCTGTACTTCTCTTTCACTTTCTCGTTTCATTTACTTTCCTCACTTTTTACCATTTTCCCTCATTCTTCTAGAAGGGAGACACTTACCCACAATAATTTACTGTGTTAAATGTAAATTTAATAAAGCTATTAAATTTAACTGAAAACACTCTAAATTGTGGATGCTTCTCCATCAAGTTAAAACACGGTTATTTAACCTCTAAGGCCCTGCAATAGGATACACTACTAACCTTTCCTTTTTAATGAATTTCAAAGTAAATCAGAGATAACCCTCTTTTACTTTAAACTCATTCCAGGCATATAGTTGTACATCAACTGTAAATCAATACTCCTAGTTAAGCATAACTGCAGGAGAGCCTATCTGTGAACTCGATACACTCACTAACTGAGCTTTATCACACTCAGTCCCTTTCTGTCCTTTTCTACCTGCTTCTTTCTTAGCGATCACGTTTCAGAGACCAAGCCTGTGTGAACCATCAACAGACTCTACAAAGAAAAAAAGGGGAATAAGCCATAAGAGTTTAATCAATCCCTGCTTGATTTATACCAAATCTAATTTCTTCTGATTTTCAAATCTTTGAATTTCTTTCTAGTTTTCTTTTAACAGAAGAAGTTTCTTCCATCGAGAACAGCTTTGTTATTCCTTCTCTGTTTTCCCCTTTAGTCGTTTGTTTTGATTTGTGTTGCAGGAAGAAAGACTCCACCCACTAGTCATTCTCCCGCAGTGAGACCACAAGTCCTCAAAACACGCCACTAGAGGTTCACAATTACAATCACTTAAACAACATTTAGCTGTCCCACTACACTTAGGCTCCCATACATTGTAAAGATCTGTGTCAGTCTCTCCAACGCCAGGCTCCCCCACGACGTGCCAATATGCCTCACGTCACAGACCGCTTCGCCCACTGGGAAGACTTAGAGGCATGGCTGAGCAGTGCAACAGACCGCCTCACACCCAAGGTCTTCGAACTGTTATTAGTATTAATAGTAGTGACAATTCTAAGAAGACTCATAACCCATGATCAGCGACAGCATTCTAGTCACCAGGAGCAAAACCAAATCACCATCTGCCTAAGCCACATCCTCCTGGCCCAGCTGAAACTAAGTGACAAGCACATCACCTATCTTCAAGAGGAGATGACACGTGCCCAAAGATGCATAGACAAGCTGGAAGAGAAAGACCAGGACAAACCCAAAGGCTCACATGAAATGGAGCAAGAGGCAAACAAAGATATTGCAAAGCTCCAAGAAATGCTAGCAGCAGCCCTGAAAGAAAAGGATGAAGCAACAGCTGCCCAGAGAGACCTAGTGAACAATCTTCAATATACCAAGCAGCTACTGGAGAAAGCTACGTCTGAAATTAAGGACAAGAACACCAAAATCAAGGCCCTGGAAGCCCACCTGGAAAAGTCCAGCGACAGAATTGAAAGTCTGACACAACAGCTCGACCGCACCAGAGAAGAGGTCGACACAGTGACAGAAGAGCTCAAGCATGCCTACAAGCTGCAACCAGAGCCAAGAAAGGTGAGACACCTGCCAGCATCACCAGCATCCAGCAGAGCAGAGTCCCCCATGTACGGGTCGACACAAGAAACAAGGAGTGAGGGGGCAAAACACAGAGCCTTTCCAGCCCTCACAGAGGAAATTGTTCCGGCAGACAGAAGGAAAGGACCCATCCAGGCAGACCCCGAAGCTGCACATGGCTTGGACCTAAAAGACCTAAACTGTCTGGCCAGGAACATCAATAAATTCACACCGAATGCCATTGAAGGCTACGACATACAGACCTACCTAAAGGACATTGACTTCCACCTGGAAATGAGGCCTCAGGTGACCAACCGAGACAGGCTCTTTCTACTGAGGACGACATCCAGTTCAGAGGTGCGAAGTTTCCTTGACAGACAGCCGATCCACATCAGGTTAGATTATCATCTACTCTGTCAGGCACTGATTAAAGAATTTGCAGACCCAGAGTCTGAACATGGACTGTCAGCCGCCCTGGAAACCAAACAGGGTCGGCAAGAGCATCCCCAAGCCTACTACCACAGGCTCAGGCGAGCCTACTTTGGGGCACACAATGAGCTGGAACTGGAAGAGGACATGAACTTTAAAACCCTCTTCCTAAGGAACCTGCATCCTGGAGTAAGCCGTCACCTAGGTGTCATGGCCTGCCCTCGCACGATGACAATCCGACAGCTTCGTGACCTAACCCACCGGGCCTACAACAAACAAAAGATGGCCTCAAGGAAAGGTAATAAAATGTTCACAGTCCGCAACCACAGAACCCATGACCAAGAGCTGGCACTGGAAGACATTCAGCATCATGACAGCGCCAGACTCTCACCTGAAGAACGGTACCTCCATACCCGTGGCAACCACAAGAAATTAACCAGCCGCCAGAAATACAAGGGCAGTCGACGATGGAGCCCACCTCGGCACCGCTCAGAACAAGCCAAACCTGAGTATGCCCGAGAACAAGACACTCCATCCTCAGTTGACATGCAAGGACTGATCCAGCAACTGAAGGAGCTCCTCCAAAGAAATGAATACTCCAGGAAACATGAGGACATGCCAGAACTGCATCACTGGACCAACCTCTTGATATCATAGACAAGCTCACAACAGCCGCATACAGGATCAAGATCCACCATGGGCACAGAGAGCTGACCCTCAAATGGTTCCAGTGAAATCAGAAGCGCAAGAAAAGGGGGGGAGCTGAAACAGATTGACACAGTTCAGACCACTTATACACTAGACCACCCTAACATACATCTAAATCAACCACCATAAGAAACACTTAAATCGACTCACACTAGTGTAGAGAAGTACACTCACATCAGCATAGGGAAACAATGCTGTTTATAATCAAGAGTTTTTCTTCTGCCGATCACTTCCACTATTATTGCTTTCTCTCGCTTTCCTCTTTTCTTGTAGGCCCAACAACCTAGAGAAAAAGGCTGACAAAAGCCAATAACCTTAGAATTAAAGTGTCATAAAGGTATCCCGTAGACATTAATAATTCACTTCCCGCACCAGTATTTAGCTAGTAATGGAGGTGTTGTCTTGATGCTTGTAGGTGTGTGGCTGTTTGTGCTTGATGTTTTCCAGCGCTCGCTGATGTCCTTTCCTCCAACATCACCGACCGAAGGGGGGGATATGTAATGGCTCAGCACAAGCAGCATAATATAATTCACACAATTATATCCAGAAGAAATAAAACAATGGGCCTTCTCAGCCAGAGAACCCACAAGAAACTCTGGACCAAAATGTCTCCACTCAGGGAGCCATAAAACAAGGAATCCACCCCAGACACCCAGGAGCCACTTAAATCCAGCATATGCATCTGCCTTATCTCAACCAACACGGCAAGCGTTAAAGGCCTCCTTGACCCAGGGCTGAACCCTCTCGACCACAGAAACTGCTCTCAAATGCAGTGATTTAGGCCTTTTTGGGCCAGACCAGTAAGGCCAATAAATTGTAGAAGGGAGGAGAGACCTTTTCGCTCAGTCACAAAGATTACACATTCCACAATTCCACACAAGGACTCACACACTCCACAATCGGTGCCTACCAGGAGCAACGACTGTGGGAATTAATACATCTTTGAACAACTGCAATCACCTATGTCCTACCATGTGTTGTTCTATTTTCGTCATGTGTATCACCTTTAAGTTGCCACTAATTATTTCATTTAATCATGTATTAGTGTAGTAGCCCTAGGAGGATCATTGTGTTTTAAATATTAGTAATGTACTTTAAGTATAGTCAAACATGTCTTGTTTGGTATGTATGTGTTCATTGAGTGATTTCCTAAATCATAAGCGTAAGGAAATTTGTGTAGATTGTTCTGATATGTACATGCAAGTTTCAGGACAAAGTTTAATAATCCACTCATCATTGAAGAGTGCGGAACCACTCATCCACATGGACAAGGGGCTGATTAGCATAATAGGTGGAGAATCTGGCTAACACCCCGCCCAAAGACAATATTGATTGGAGGAAGCACTCTGGGCTGGACTAGCCCAGAAAGTGTTAAAATCCTAAGAACACAAGTTTGAGTTGGTCACTTGCTTCGCTCTCTCTCGTGTCTCTTGCTTCTTGGCACGTTTCGAAGGACGGGGTCGGCGGAGGGTCTCCAGAGCCAATCAACGTCGGAGAGATCAGATCACGTTTACCTCGGCCTGGGGACCCAGCGAGAGCCGCCGCCTGCTTTTCAAACCTCCCGCCTTCATTCCACTCAGCATTCCGATTGGTCTTCCGAGACGCCTCTCACCGACCAGACCGCTGACGACACCACGACGTAACGAGGAAATCCCTTCAACACAGCTAAGGCAAGCGCAATACCCCAGAATCTAGCTAATCTGGTGTCTATAATAAGTTGAGCCCTTCTAAAGGAAGTGAAGATAAATTAATAAGTTGATGGTTCGTTCAGATCATGGTCTGTGAAATAGCATAACGCTAGAGACTCGGAACTTCATTCACCCTTCATCATCACCCGTTTATGTATGCGTGTGTGTGTGTGTGTGTGTGTTTTATATATTAGATTAGTTTCTGTGTCATAGAATAGTTCAATAAAGTCTCGTCTGTTCTTAAATGCGTGTTCTTTTTGCTTACAAGTGTCTATTGCCTTGAATTGCGATTCTGCTACATGCTCTTAGAATAATGTGTCACTATGTTTAGGATATTATTGCCGGTGGCCACGGAGGTAATATCTAATGCATAATTGATGAATACACTAGTTTCAACTTATCGCTGGACGAATAGTTGATCAGTAATACTAAATTAGTCAAATTTCCCTTTACGAGCTGATCTGTTAATCTCTCTGACATCTTTGGAGGAGAATAAAGATAGCTCGATTTAACAACTAATTTTTACTTACGTAAAATGGTGGAGAATATATCAAATTAACCCAAACAGCTAATTTTCACTACATATTCTGGTAGATAAGGCGGGCACGCTTTAAAACTCTTGTCTCCTTTAAAACGGTGCTTTGAATCCAAGCGTGCGCTTTTCTATCATTTTTAAAGCTGATTCGCTACACTGTTTAACCCTAACCAGCCTGCCGGTAATACTTCAAATACCTCTCTTTCTTATTTTCTCTGTGTTTTCAGCTTGTTAGGGATTGACACGAAAAAGTTTAGGCTTTTATCCAAAGTGATTTACAATTGATTAAGTTATGATCTTGCTCAAGGACCCAACAGAGGCAGCATTATAGAACTAGTAGTCGCTCAGCTGTTACAGCACTGATTAAAAAGTTGTGAGTTCAAAACCCAGCACCACTCAAACTTCAGCTGTTCAATTTGTAAGTCGTTGTATTGATTTTGTGAACATCTTGCTTGAATAACACAGTAGACCCAAGGTAAGTTTTATCTTTATAGTGCAGTTCTGGGTCAGTGGTTAAGGCATTGGGCTACTGAATGATGGGTTGTGAGTTCAAATCCCAGCATCACAAAACTGCCACTGTTGGACCCTTGTGAAAGACTGTCAACTTCTCATCTGTAGCTTGTCTCATTCATACATTTCTTTGGATTAATGCATCAGCCTAATGTGTTAAAAAAAAAAAAAAAAGTAGAATGCTCGGGTGTGAACAACCATACAGTAACATAATGCCATTATGCAAAATAGACTGAAACTTATACCCAAAATACAGGTTGTTCCTTCTGATTGATTTGATTGATTTTTTTTATTTTGTCTGTGTGAAATTTTTATAGGCTAATATGCAAGGATGTGCTCATCTAACATTATATCTGCTTTATGAATACCTTATTTCTGGCCTCTAGTTTAGGTGCATACTCAAGTCACATGTCTGGCGGAAGCTCGGTAATAAGCTACTGTACCGGTTTGTGAATGGAGGGCGGAGCTAGAGAAAGCGAGTGGTAAGGTTTCCACACCTGTACGAAATTGAGACTACCGAGTGTTCTGTGTTGAAGTGAGGAGAAAAGGAGGAGAGACACGCGCCTCGAGAGAGAGAGTGACGCCGACACAGAGCCACATGTGTGCGTGCGTGTGTGTGTGTGTGTGTGAAGAGTGATACAAAAAAATAAAAAGTTGCAAGTTGGAGTCAGCCTGTCTCCTGTCTGGTTCCTCCGTACCCAGCCTGGAATCATTACAGTGAATTAATATGCTATTAGATGCTGCTACAAGCTGGCACATTTACTTGAAAAATACAGTGAGACAAAGAAAAGAAATGACCCTCCACCTTAAGGTCTGTCAGTCAGTAACCAGAGGTTGGTGGGTTACTTGTGCCCTTGCAGAAAACTAGAAGTTTCAGGATTTGTTGTTGTTCTAAAACAACTGGGCTTTGCAAAGTGCTACCCTTCTCTCATTTCACCTCTAATATGAATATAATCCGTCAAGAATGTCTCTGAAAAGAGCAACCCAAGCCAATACATCTTGGCCCTCACATGAATCGAATGTCAAAATTATATGAAGGTGTCCATCGGCAGCAGTCCACAATAAGCCTTATTGTTTACTTTGCTTTTACTGAATTATACAGACTATTTATCCTTGTCTAGACATATTTTTGCTGTTTCTGCTAAACATTGCCCAAGAAGCTACTGATACTGACTGACAGTACAAAATCTCTGGAAAATGATTCCTCAGAATGCTGTCTAGACAAAGAAAAAGGAACATAAAGAACCACAAACCACATGAATATCAGCATTCATTTCTCAGCAAAGTACACATAAATTGTGCTTGTTTCTCATTCTGGCTTTAGGATTAGGTACTCTCAGCAATTTCTCAGACTTTCCACACTTACAAACCACTGACTTTGCATTCTGTGTGATGAGGAAATTAAGGCATTATTTGCGTTTGTATAAGCATGTGAGAGTTTATATTCTCAAGAGTCACATGTATAAACGTCTTGTGTCTTGTCTCCAGTCTTTTACTGATTAAAAGAGTTATCAGCTACTCCATTTTTCTTATTGTTAGTCTCCGACAAATAACTTAGGTAACATAAAGACTTCTTACAGCAGGCTTCTTACTTCTTACTTCTCAAAATTAATCGTATTAATATGAATCATATCTCTCTTCAGACCAAATGTTTATTAAAACTGATGCGGAATGTGCACTGTCCTTGAAAGAATAGACATGCTCAGATAAGCGCTTGACAAGGCAGCTGAGAAAATGAGATGTTATATTTAGATAACATCCTCCCTTCAATTTTTCGAGGGGGGCATTACAATGGAAAGCTTTTTTGAATGACACATTGTAAAAATAATAAAGAGTAAGAATTAAGACACAGCAAACATGTTTGGTTTAATCTGTATTTAATCAACATGTATGTTATGGAAACCAATACAGTATGTTTGCTATATACATTGCATGTACTGATTAAAGTAAGACTAACTGTGTCCTCTTTTTACATTCTTTTTTCAACTTGAGCTACAGAATATGAATTTCCCAGACCACGGTTAATTTATTTATCTGCTTTTTTCAGTCGAGCTCAATTAATTAATCTCCTTTTAAACCACAGCACTGTTAAATTCTCAATTCTGATTGGTGTGAAGGTGTTGATTAATTTTCTATAACAGCAGGTTACACAGTTGCAATCAAAATTACTCAACCCCCATTGCAAATCAGGCTTATTGTCAAAAATTGCAGGCTTTCAGCTGTTTGCAATGAACAAATCAAACAAAAGCAATTGAAATAGGTCAACACAATTAATGCTCCAAGTGGTTTCTCCAAATTCAACTGAAAATGCAACTTATAATGACCTCTCCAGTCTCTAAATTATTCAACCCCCTGAATAGAATCCCTCACAACAGCACAAATATGCAAAATGGGTGTTGTCTCAAGCACACTTGATGCAACTAATCAAGGGCTTCATTAGTTGCACCAGGTATGCTTGAGCTGGAACACATGAAATACCTGAACTGGCTAGGGGCAGAAAATACATTGAAATACCTGGACGGGGCAGAAAAAGGAAGCTATCAATGGCTTAAACCAGATTTCCGAGAGGGCAGGTTGTGAAAAACCCTCGAGTGACTGCAAAAGACCTGCAGCAAGACTTGGTGGCAACAGGCACTGAGGTTTCAGTGAGCACAGTATGGCACGTACTAAACGCAGAAGGTTTCCATGCCAGAACTCCAAGACGTACACCACTACTGACCCAAAAGCACAAGAAAAGTCAGCTCAAAATCATATAAATAAGCCACAGAAGTTTTGGGATTCTATTCTGTGGAGTGATTCTGAACTTTTCAGCACGATGGATCAGCGGTATGTCTGGAGAAAGAAGAATGAAGAAAGGACACTCTGCCCACAGTCAAGCATGGTGGTGGCTCTGTGATGCTCTGGGGCTGCTTTTCATCCTCTGGCACTGGGAAACCTGCAGCGTGTGGAAGGCAAGATGGATTCATTGAAGTATCAGGAAATCCTAGGAGAAAACATCATGCAGTCTGTGAGGAAGCTGAAGCTTGGGTGTCATTGGACCTTCCAACAGGACAATGATCCCAAGCATACTTCAAATTCCACCAAGGCTTGGTTGCAGAAGAAGTCCTGGACAATTCTACAGGGCCATCACAGTCACCTGACTTGAAGAAGGCGGTTGCAGCACGCAAACCCAAGAATATTACTGAAGTGGAGGCCATTGCTCATGAGGAATGGGCTAAGATTCCTCAGGAACGCTGCCAGAAGCTGGTGTCTGGCTAAGCATCTCATTTGCAGCAGGTCATAACAGCAAAAGGGTGCTACACTAAGTATAAAGATGCTTGCCATGAAGGGGTTGAATAATGTTGAGACTGGAGAAGTCACTATAAGTTGCATTGTCAGTTGAATTTGTGCCTAGTGTTTTGTATTTTTGCCTTGCCTCTGATATTCTGTTTGTTCATCGCCTGACCTGTTGCATGTTTCCGGATTACAATTTTTGCTTACGATTTGGATTTATCTGCCTGGTTATTATTAAAGGATTTCTACCTGCATTTGCATCTGTCTGCCTCATGCCTCATGTGACAGGAATAAAGTACTTTAGGACATGCTGTCACAGGAAAATAATCAGCTTCTGCATTGCATTGGGTTGCTCACGCCACTTTGTCATTGATTATTTTCCTGAAACAGCTGCCCCATTTTGTTCATGTGTTTTATTCCTTACACTTTTAGTTCTTCATCATAAAGCATATTATTCAGTAACTATATGAAATTTTAGGAAAACTATTTAGTTACAATACTCTTGTCAGTCTGAAACTACCAACAGGTAATTAAATTTAGAGGGATTAAAGGGGTAAGATAAGTTTCTGTCATCACATCTCAGTTTAAGATTGAAAGGAGCTATGTGGACTACGTGCACTCAGAAGGTGAGGTGAAACTGTAATCTTGCAAAGGCTTTTTCCTGGCACGCCTCCCATGCAGTTCAAATTTGTGCAACCTCTTTCTGATTATAGAAGCATGCACGGGGAGAACATACAAACTCCATGAACACGGGGCGGAGGTGGGATTCGAACCCCCAACCTTTGAGGTGCAAGGCAAATGTGCTAACCACAAAGCCTAAAATATCATATGAGTTGTAAATGCATGTAAAATGTGTTTGTTTAGAATTTTTTATTTTTTTTTTAAATTAAGGCTAGGCTACATGTGATGACAGTATTAAACAGTAGCCTAATTATATCATAATCCATCAAAATATATTAAAAGTCAGAAAGTAACACAGTGCACTCACAGTATTAGACTGTTCATACAGAAATAACTCATTTCATTTACATGTAATGTGAACAACAAATAGCACCTTTGGCTTTAATGCAGGATTTTGACTTTGGAATATGAGCCACAATTTGAAGACTTCTTTAGAGCTTTTTAACTACTAATTAGTGATAGCTAAAACTCTACTTTAGAATATAGAACATGTATTGTAGTATTAGTGACTTATTCAACATTTAAAAGCTCTTAAAATGATAAACTGCAGATCACTTGATGCTACCTAGAATCTACTGCTATGATACTGCATGTATCATACACTGTGAATTTAGATTATTCATTTATGCCCAATAATTTGCAAATAAATTACTTAACAAATTGTTGATTCCACATTATTACAACTGATAATGCATTTATTAGTAATTTTCACGTGACAGATCCCCAAGTAAGCACCAATACAAGTGTTTATGAATTCATAGTGAATAAAATGTTGGCAAGTGTATAATTTTGGTTTTGTTAAACAAAGTGTAAGACCTTAATTACCCACTAATATGTGTTCCTTAAAATAAAGCGTTACTCAATGATGTGCTGCAGCTACATGTCTTTGCTACTATAACCGGCTAAATTTGTTTACAAACAGTTTTCCCTCTGCCTGATCGCTTGTTTCTGACATTTTGTCTTGTTTTCATTTGTTGAGGAAAAATTCATTATATAACATCAAAGATTATGTGTACAAGGGTGATTTTTCATATATTTATCATTTTGTTTTTGCCATAAAAAGCTCATTATAGACCAATTTTTCATCCAGGATGCATGCTTGTCTCCTAGCAACCGACATTTTCTGTTAGCCAAAAGTCTTAAACCAATGAAATTATTCTTAAAATATTTCTATTCCTTCTCTAAGCACTGGGTCTCTTTCATAGAAATCCAATCTGCAGTCCATGGCACAGATTTCTGTGTACAGACCACCATTTATTATTGGCTGATTCTTTTTTTTAAAAAAACAAAAACACTTCATTGTAATAGATTTCTGTGTAGTTCTCAGCTGAAATAAATAAATACTGCTTATGTGATATCTGATTTTGCTCCAAGGATTGTTTGTTCTGCCATTTTCTTGCAATATTACCGTTAATCATATAGTTTGTCTTAAAAAGGTGACTCATTGATTGGTAAGCACTGAACATTAGGATGAAATCATATGAGATAACGAGAAAGGGATATTATTATTATGGTAAATCAATAGCTTAATATTTTAATATATATTGTCCATGTTAGACCTGACATTAATAAAAAAAAAAATAGTGGTATTTGTTACCTGTAATGATGACATTAACAGCTTTGTGATGCTTAGGTTGAATGAATGTTATCACTGTGCTTCCAAATGAGTGACAGTTAATTAGTGTGTATCCATGCAGAACACTCATATCAGGCTGAGCTAATAACAGTGCTTCCTAGTTCAATTGTGATGATGACATGCCTAAGAAAGGGTGTGTGTTTATAAGAAAAGTATGTATGTTTTTGCTTCAATGCTGCAATGATAAAATTATATCCTAGCAAGTAAACATTTTGAATGAAATTCCATTATTTTTTAAACAAATAAAAGGTTATTAAGCCTATTCATGGGTATTTTGCTCAGTTCGAGCACGGAAGTTTCTTGTTCATTTGGTAGATAATTTAGCTAATTCCAAGCATTTTAAGCATTTCTAGAAATAAGCAACACACAACAATACATATATATACTATATACTGTATGTTGTTGCATCTGTAACCCTGGTTTTGTGAATGAAAGAAAGGCTGCTAAATTGCAAGCCTACAAAAAGCTGAAATATTAATCAGGGAATGAGAGATAACTTATTTATCTAATAACTTAAATAAATAGCAACCTTTCGTTCATTCTCAGAACCAAGGTTGCATCCTTATGTTTCCTGTAACAATGGCTGTCAAGTAGCTAGCTCACAAGCCAAATACACCAAATTATACGACAACCTGCGATTGCAAACCCAAGTTACATAAGAAGGTACAACAACAAGACATGCATGTCAAAGATGTACTGACCATCCAGATGGCTGAAATCAAAATTCCAATACAGTAATGCACTTTTTGCAAAATGCCCCAATGTCTCACACTTTCCAAACTTCCTAAGTGATGTTCAGGATACTTATGCATAAATCTCCAATTCACAAGTGTCAAAGGTTTGTTAAATGGAAGTGTCTGTTTAGGAATGGACAGCCAGGCTCCTGAGTGGCTCAAAGGCAAAGCGTTCACCCTATCTTCCTGAGATTGCAAGTTCATGACAGGGAGTCCAAGAGAGCAAAACTGGCCATGCTCTCAGCTAGTGTAAGCTCTGTCAGTTAGAGTGACAGTAATAGTATGTGGAAGAGGTCTGTTAGCATTTTCCTCCAAGTGTGTTCTGCTACCCTATAATATAGTATGAGTAGCAATTTGAAAAAGTGCAGCAGTTGGTAAGCTTGTGTTAGCCCTTACCCTCATCAGCTGGTAGCTGATGATACAGATGAAGTAATGCTTGGGATTAATATTTGTACATTAGTTTTCTGACAACAGTTTAAAACACACACACAGCTGCAGGCTCAAAGCTGTGAAAGGACATCGTGGTCAGGAGGGGTGTCAATGTTTAGCCAAGCTAAGGACCAGACCTCATTTGAAGAGGGAGATCTAGTGTAGTGTGGCTGAGCTGGTTCATTAAAACTAAATTAGGACTACTTTGTTTATCAGCTAGCTCTGTAATATATTTGCAGTGAATAACTGTTATCCTAGCCTTCTCTCTCTTTTACGTCTTGTTAAACACAATGTCACTTACAGTAGTTAATCTATATCCTAGCAAGTATAGCCTATATGATGTAGATTTTTTTCTGTTGCACATACACTATATGGCCAAAAGTTTGTGGATACCTAACCATCACACCCATATGTGGTTCTTCCCCAAACTGTTGGAAGCACACAGTTGTGTAGGATGTATTGTATACTTTACATGCTGCATTTTCCCTTCACTGGAACTAAGGGACCAAAACCTGTTCCATCATGGCAATTCTCCTGTGCACAAAGCGAGCTCCATGAAGTTCAAGTTCAGTTCAAGTTCAGTTTATTTGTATAGCGCTTTTAACAATGGACATTGTCCCAAAGCAGCTTTACAGAAATATATAAATTCAGGACATAGATTTTAAATTTATGAATTTATCCCCAATGAGCAAGCCAGAGGCGACGGTGGCAAGGAAAAACTCCCTGAGATGATATGAGGAAGAAACCTTGAGAGGAACCAGACTCAAAAGGGAACCCATCGTCATCTGGGTAACACCGGATAGTGCAATTATAAATAAATCCCTTCTATAAATGTACCAGTACTGCATGGTCAAATAGCAGTTGTGGAACCATGAAAATTCATTACAGTTTTTACATGAAGACTGTTGAACTTCTCCACTGTTCACTGATGGAGACTTGAGTGCCAAACTGTTTGTGGCAGTTGCAGTCCTAGCCATCATAGCATAACTGTTCATATGAATTGAGGTCAAAAGCCATCTTTATGGTTTCTAAGTGGTACCATCCTCAGCAATCTCAATGATCTTTAGTCTGCACCGTGTGGGGCCATCCTCAGCAGCAGCATGTGACTTCCAATTGATGAGATCTCCAACCAGAAGTAGGGCATCAGGATGGATCAGGCAGGTCCAGAGAGCAGAAGGGGTTGGGATCACTGGCATCTCAGGAGTATCATGTGTAGCTCGACAGAAGGGGAGAGGGGGAGAGAAAGAGAGAGGGAGAGGGAGAGGGAGAGAGAGAGAATTAGGTATGCTATAATATGATGTTCAAAAAGAACATATGAAAGAATGTTATGGTCAGATGTCCACAAACAATTGGCCATGTAGTGTACTGTATATCAAGTTATATGCTATTTTTATTATGTTCTGTGTGTTCTATGTAATTTAAGTTATTAGCTGATAGCATGTCAGCCAGTTTAGACCTATATGTCTGAACATAACTCTAAAAAGACTCTTTGTGAATTATGTTTTACCTTTACAGTATTTGGCAGACGCCCTTATCCAGAGCGACTTACATTTTATACATCTGAGCAGTTGAGGGTTAAGGGCCTTGCTCAAGGGCCCAACAGTGGCAGCTTGGCGGTGCTGGGGTTTGAGCTCATGACCTTCCAATCAGTAGCCCAACATCTTAACCACTGAGCTACCACTGCCCTTACTGCCCTTATATGTTTCTTACCAGAATTTCAATTCACTGTAAACTGGTTGTAATAATGAGGCATAGTGTCGTGTCTACTTTAAGTTCCTCAGTAATGTTACAACAGAGAAGGAGGGGCTGGATGCAAACACTGGGGAAAAGTCACTTTAATGGGAATACTCAAAATAATAGGTAATAGTAATAAAGTCAAAATAATAGTAACAGGGAACAACGGGAAGCCAAAGCAAAGTCAAAAACAGGCAAACAGTATCCAACGGGCTAGGCAATAATCCAAGGTCAAGAAATGTAGCAAAGATCCAAAAAACCAGAGTAAACAGTCCATCAAACAAGGCTTGGTACAAGACACTCGGCTAGTCTAATACTTTGCCCCGAGGCGAAGAAACAAAAGGCTTAAATACATGAATGAAAATGAGGCTTAACGTAAAACACCTGAAATTCATAATGACACATAAGAACAGAACCAAGAAACATACAGGGGCAGAGACATGACATGCCCGTGGTGAAGTAAACAAAACAAGAGTCCATTAATGCGGAAGTGCGCTGCTCGCCCGCTTCAGCAAACAGTGAGAGGGGAAACCCTAACAAGTAACCCTTGGTGTCAATATAATTTGAACACTGATTAATGGTCTTGGATAACAAAGAAATGGGAGAAATTAATCAGAGATGCCAATCATCCAATGCAGCACCAATCATCCAAAGCTCAGCTGATCAGCTTCCTAATATTTGATGCACAAGACATTCAGGTTGCAGCAGGACAGTTGGGTATACACAGCTATGTGTTAAAGATTTTGTGGTGCTTTTGAGTTTAGGTGTTAAATGTGAATAAGTAGGCACTAATCTTGAAATAGCCTTAGGCATCAAAACTGCTAAAAACTTATGAGAGCAGGAGGCACAGTTATAGTGGCACAATTATCAGTACACAGGTGTGTGTGTGTGTGTGTGTGTGTGTGTGTGTGTGTGTGTGTGTGTGTGTGTGTGTGTGTGTGTGTGTGTGTGTTCATTTCCTTTGGTTTGTCTCTTGGGAGAAATAATGCTTTAATGTATTCCTTTGTTCTCTGGGGCAGAGTGATATTAAACTCTGTACAAACCCAAATATCAGAAAAGTTCATCCTCTACCCATCTTTGTCCACTTGACCTTTTCAACAGAGACCAGGCATGATACGTATGTCTCAGTCAGACCTCACCGAGACAGAGTACAGAATAGCCCTCTGTAGACCCCCTGTGTTTTTGAATGTGTGGATTAGAATAGGTATTCACAGATATGTAGTATATCATCAAAGCACTGAGCCAGAAATAGCCAGAAATAGTACTCCTGGAAAAGAACAAGTAATGAAAAATGATGAAAATGACCACCATATTAAGTGTGGGAGGGAGATTGTGTTTTCTCTAATGAAATTAAGTGGCTATAGGCAGTCAGGAAACAAGCAGGAAAGATAAAGGCTAAAAGAACTGTTAAAGCTTCATAAACAACTGAATAGTAAACAGTAAACCAGCCTACCTGTGTTTAAGTTAGATTTACAGGTTTAAAAAAAACAATCTTGTACTTGACACGTGTAAATATATAAAGGTATCCAAAGTGTTAAAATGTGCATCTATCCACGATGCATGACACCAATCCGCCATTTTCTTCATGAGAAAGGAATTTTCATTCTTTGGTACTTTTGAAGTTAAATTTGTAGGAGGTCTTTCTAGATTTCTAGTACAGCTGTGTGTGTACTGTATATGTATTTGAGTCATGAATCACATAACCTATGTCTATGTGATGGAAATTGGTTCCTTAAGATCCTGTGTTACTGAACTGGCTAAATTACTGTTTTACACAAGTGCACATTTGGGTTCTGAACAACTTAAATCTCCAAGTTATACAGCTGCATCTCAAAAAATTTGAATATCGTGCAAAAGTTCGTTTTTTTCCATAATTTAATTCAAAAAGTGGAATTTTCATATTGTCTAAATTCATTACACATAAAGTGAAATATTTCAAGCCTTTTTTTGTTTTAATCTTGATGATTACGGCTTTCAGCTCATGGAAATCAAAAATCCAGTATCTCAAAATATTAGAATTGTTATGCAACACAAGGGAAGGGCTGGATGCAAGTGCTGGGGAAAAGTCAGTTTATTAGGAACATAACCAAAAATATAGGAACACAAAGGCAGGGTCAAAAAATAAACAATAATCCACAGAATAACCAGGCAATAATCCAGAAAATGGTCAGGCATATATCCACAAAAACAGTGAGGTATAAATCCACAACATAATGAGGAAATAATCCAAAAACAGGCAAGGTAATAATCCACAACTGAAAGAAACAGAAAGTCACCAAATAGCACGGGAATAATCCACAAGGTAATAATATATAGAATATCGAGGCAAGAGTCCACGGTCCAGGAAACACGAAGAGAGTGCAAACGCACAGAACATTCATTCACAATATATATTAAATTCAGATATCTAGGCTATGGTCTATGGTCTGAGAAACGCGAGAAGAGTGCCAATGCACAGAACACAAATTCACAATGCAATCTATCTACTCTAATTCAATACTCCACGTCTAAGCGGACAAAAGAGGGGGTATAAATACATGAATGAAAACAAGCAGTAACTGAAAACACCTGAAATTAACAATGAACCAATGAACAAACAGGGGCAGAGACATGACATGAACCAAAAACAAAGAACCAATAAACATACAGAGGCAGAGACATGACGTAAACCAAGACGTAAAGGAGCACATGGCGGAGGTAAACAAAACGAGAGTCTATGAATGGGATGCGGAAATGCGCTGCTGGCTGTCCTCAGCGGCAGCACGGAGAGGGGAATGCGGAAACGCGCTACTCGCTAGCTTTTCGCGAGTCGCGCCGAAAGGGCGACTCTAACAAGAATAAATAATCTATAATACAGAAATGTCAATCTTCTGAAATTATGTTAATTTAAGCACTCAATCAATGCATCAGTGTGGTGCGGCATGGAGGCAATCAGCCTGTGGCACTGCTGAGGTGTTATGGAAGCCCAGGTTGCTTTGATAGCGGCCTTCAGCTCGTCTGTATCATTGGGTCTGGTGTCTATCTTCTTCCTCTTGACAAAATTCAGGTCAGGCGAGTTGGCTGGCCAATCAAGCACAGTAATACCATGGTCAGCAAACCAGTTACTAGTAGTTTTGACACTGTGGGCAGGTGCCACGTCATGCTGGAAAAGGAAATCAGCATCTCCATAAAGCTTGTCAGCAGATGGAAGCATGAAGTGCTCTAAAGTCTCCTGCATTGACTCTAGACTTGAGAAAAAACAGTGGACCAACACCAGGAGATGACATGACACCCCAAATCATCACTGACTGTGGAAACTTCACACTGGACTTCAAGCAACTTGGATTCTGTGCCTCTCCACTCTTCCTCCAGACTCTGGGACCTTGATTTCCAAATGCAATGCAAAATTTATTTTCATCTGAAAAGAGGACTTTGGACCACTGAGCAACAGTGTTTTGAGTAAAAAGGTGTTTTGAGTTAATTAACTGATTAGAGTCTTCTCAGGTCGACATTGCTGTATTATAAATTCTTCATTCTAATATTTTTGAGATTTCATTTCAATGAGCTGTAAGCCGTAATCATCAAGATTAAAACAAAAAAAGGCTTTAAATATTTCACTTTATGTGTAATGAATCTAGAATATATGAAAATTCCCCTTTTTGAATTAAATTACAGAAAAAATGCTTTTCCACGATATTCCACGATATTTTTTTTTAGCTGCACCTGTACATGCATAGGATTTAAAGACGCTTTTGGAAAGCATATTGTTAAATGAAGACATTTTGCTGTACTCATGCAGACACACAGATCTGTTTTTGTTCATTTAAATTAATTAAAATTCTCCAATACATACTATATTAATTATAATGTTGTATTCATCTTCATTAATTGTTTAGGCCACACACACACACACACACACACACTTTGAGGCTATTTAGTATAGTTGATCTGCTTACAGGCATGTTTTTAGGAAGTGGGAGGAAACTGGAGAGCCTGGAGAAAACTCATGAGGACGGGAGAAGATCCACAACTTAACATTGTTAGAAATTGTTGTCATTCATCCATGATTCTTCACTGAGTCCTTTAACCACATTTTATTAGTGGGTCTGAAGAGCCTCAGTCTGACCCCAGACTCCCCATCAGGAACAGTTTGATGCTTTGCCAGATTTTAACAGTGAAAGCTTAAAATACCACTTCCAGTGACAATGCTTTCTGAGAGAAAGGAATGTGCTGCTTTATTTATTTATTCATTCTCTTTTTTCTTTTACTTCTTTCTTATCTCTCTCCCATGTTTCTTTTCAAAGATTTAACTAATGGAAGCTGTGCATGTACTGGAAGGTCAGATGGATGAGAAGTCTTTTATGTATTACAAAGGAAAATCCAAAAAGGTCTGTCTTCAATTAGGTTTTTTAATCCTACATCATTTCCCGACTGTAAAAATGTAAACTCTAGGAGCAAGGCAAAGAAAAAAAAGGCTATATGGTTTTGAAGTAATTTATGGCACCCATTGGAAGTCTCAGTGAGATACCAATTTCATTTATTAAAGCACTACAGTGCTCTGGAATAAAATATGACTAAGGTAATGTCTTCAAGCAGACAGATGGAGTGCAGGTTTTCTGTTTTTATTAAAAGCAATATAGCAGACAAGCAAAAGAGCTAGGCAATAGTCAGAAATGTGAAGCAGGCGAATGGTCAAAGCACTTTTCCTGACAGGCAGATAACAATCGCTTGGAATCTACTTATGCATAATATTGGGGTGAGACTTCACAAAAAAAAGTAGTGTGATGAGGTTGTGGGCTGAGGATCATGGGAGTCTCAAACTTATATGGATACCAGGGCTGTGTCCGAAATCGCGTACTACCCCACTACACAGTAGGCAAAAAGCAGTAAGTCAGAGGGGTAGTATGTCCGAATTCTCAGTAGGTGAGAAATACCCGGATGGCATACTGCTTCCGGCGAGATTTTGCAGTGTGCAACCGATGGACTCTACGTGAGTCAAAAATCCCATAATGCAATGGGACTGGTGCGGACGAGCTCAGAAAAAAAAAAATCGCAGAAGACAGCGTCGGCTCTTTTTAAGTATTCAACCTTGGTTAAACAGGACTTGTTTAGCAATACCCAAATAAACTGTTAACTTGTTGAAGGTTTAAACAAGAAAACAGTCAAGCTAACGGCAACGAATTTACCTCAGCCTGTTAACACTGGCCACATTAAATTGCTAAGTCAGTTAACTTTCCTGATGTGCATTTTGCCGTTAGTGCGGTTACTTTAATCTGGTGGACCCCTGAAGATTTTTGTGTTTATGATGACATCGAAGGTTACATGACAATGCCAATATGGCGGATGTAGTATGTCCGGGATTGTATTCATACTACACACATCACAGCACTTTCAATGAGGGCCAAAATTCATGAATCATTATATCTATGCTTAAGTTGGTAATGATTCATTGTAAGCATTTTGTAAGCAACCTTGTAAGCAACAGCACAAGACAGTACAGTAAATACTAAAACAGGACAATAGGCACAGTAAGTCACAGTGTAGCGCCAACCAGTATACAGTTCTAGTGAGGAAGTGTCGGATATAACAGGTAGTGCAAAAGAATAGCAAAATAATAAAAATGCTGTGAATGTAAACATAACATAATATGACATAGTATTCAGCAGATAAGCTAATACCATACATGGACATAGCAGTTATTGCAGTAGCAGCCAGGTAGATTTTTTTATTTAGTACTACCCTGAATAAGCTATTTTACTTAGGGCAGTGAGAGCTATTTCACGTATGCTTACATACAGATCACAAGACATAATACTAACTGAATTTACACAAATGAACCGGTTCATAAGTAAATTGTTATAATTTTGTTTAAAGATCTTTTTTTTTTTTCATTTAGTACTACCCTTCAGAAGCTAAGAAAGATATTTACATGTTTCACAGAAGACAAAATAATAACAATTTACTCCGATCATCCTGTTCAAAAGTTTACACCCCCCTGGCTTTTAATGCATCGTGTTGCCTTCTTGAGCATCAGTGAATGTTTGCACCTTTTATAATAGTTGTGTACGAGTCCCTCAGTTGTCCTCAGTGTGAAAAGATGATAATCTGAAAATCATATAGCCCACTGCTGTCAAGGGCTCAAATAAGCAGAAGATGCTGGAAAAGCAAAGAATGTGCAGGACCTGGAGAATTTTTTAGAAGAGCAGTGGGCAGTTTAACTGCTCAGGACAAACAAGGGACTCATGAACAACTATCACAAAACATAAAAAACAGTCGTTAATCATCCAGGTAACAACACACAGTATTAAGAATGAAGGGTGTGTAAACTTTTGAACTGGTTCATTTGTGTAAATTCGATTATTATTGTGTCTGTGGACTAACATCTGTTATGTGAAATAGCTTATTCAGGGCAGTACTAAATAAAAAGCAAAATGCAATTTTAATGATGTCTCTTATTTATTCAAATTATTACCGTTTTGCAGATTCTGCAAGGGGTGTGTAATGTGTATATGTATTTATGAGCACAGCTGTGTGGTATTTTATTTTTTTATAACTACAGCAGCAACAAAAATGCAGGTAGTCAATACAGAAATGTACAAAAATTGCAAGGGGAGTGGGATGGTGTTCAGTTCAGTGTGTGTGTGTGTGTGTGTGTGTGTGTGTGTGTGTGTGGGTGTGTGTGTGTGTGTGTGTGTGTGTGTTGTCAGTTATGTCTATGGATGTACTGTATGTTGTAACAGAAGTGTTACTATTCATTGTAATGCCATGTGCTGTGTTGCACAACTTTTATAACTAACAATGAGCGGTGCATAATTATAAAGAAATTGTCATATTTATTAACAGTTATTAAAAATATTCACTGGACTTGATGAACTCAGTGTTGACATTTGAAATGTTTAGAATCGTTTTATAACTGTTAATGCATTTTACAGGTTCTTTATAATTAGGCACAGGTCATTATTAGTTAAAGGTTGTGCAGTACAGCACATGGATAATGAATAGTAGTGAATAGCGACACTTTTGCTACATAATTATAAATTATCAAGGAATAACTTATAGCGCATAATTATAGCTTTATGAGGCATTATTAAAGTTTCTAAAATATTTAAAAGCAGTCATTCCCAACTTACAAAGAGCTATGAACGCAGTCGTTTTTGTTTGTTTGTTGTTTTTTTAATCTATGAATATTGGCTTTATAGAAAGTGTTACCGTCATTATGGTAAGAAATTACAAGTCACTGAACAGGAAATAATACCAACCTGTAGCTTTCATTTGGTCTCCTATTTGTGCTCCAGTGCTCAATACATTCATTTGGTCGAAAATATATTTTTTGCTTAATCCATTAAATTGCTCTCCCTCGTGCTTGCATGCAGTCTCATATCTGAGAGTGTGAAATGAATGTAAATGCCTCATTTCTCCCTCAGACGCTCATCACAATCTCAATATTCTGCAACCTTCTGTCCTGTCATTCTCACGAATTTGATTGTTTTCTTTCTAATTCATCCAGGGCAGTTCTGACAAAATTTTTTGCATTTTCAAACTAAATTAACCTTCAGTCTTTCTTCTTTACTTCATGGAGCTTTTTTTCCTCGTTTTTTTTTTTTTTTTTTTCCCTTGCTCTTGATAATATCTTACCTGTTGAGCACTGTACTTGCTGTACTATTAGTTTCACTGTGCTTACTGATTAATTCCTAGTAGTTATTTAAAAATATGTTTTAAGATAATATTTTGAAAAATACGCTGGGACTTTAAGGGGTTCATCACCTGTCAGCTACAGAACAGGACTGATACAGTGGGGTCCAAAAGTCTGTAACTATACTGAAAATTTGTGATTTTTTAAAGTGGAAATAAACAGGTGTTTAGAATTTTTTTAAAATACAAAGAAAATAAATGTTCAATATCCATCCATCCATTTTCTATACTGCTTATCGCACACAGGGTGGCGGGGGAGCCTGGAGCCTATCACAGGGAACTCAAGGCACGTGGCGAGGGTCACCCTGGACGAGGGGCCAGCCCACTGCGGGGCACAATCACACACATCACACACACATTTGGAAAAGTCAATCAGCCTACAACACATGTCTTTGGACTGGGGGAGGAAACCAGAGCACCCAGAGGAAACCCCCAAAGCACAGGGAGAACAATCAAGCTCTGCGCGCACAGGGGGAGGCAAGATTCGAACCTCCAACCCTGGAAGTGCAAGGCAAACCACAAAGCCACCATGCCCCCCATGTTCCTATTTAAATGTAAATAAATTTGCGATATTGACCATGTTAAATGCTTTGAATAAAGGGTCAGATTTTCCTCATGATTAATCTCTTCTACTGAAGCACATGTTCAGATAACACTCCGATGGATTTGATCTAAAATGAATCATCAGGTTTTACACAAACTTGTGGAGTCCATGCCAGCTCAAGTGTACACTGTCATTAAAGCAAACTTTCATGTAAATATTTCAAATATTCTACTTTTCACTCGAGTTGTCAATAATATAATTCGTAATAAAAATTCTTGTATTAAATTAGAAAATGATGCAAAATAGAATCATTTTCACTAGTGCACTCAGACTTTTGGACCCCACTATACTGTACATACAGTTCAGGTTGTGCCCTTGCTGCTGTTATAAAAATTAATTTTTCCTCTAGCACAACAAGCACTGGTTGACTGTTATTATCCCAAAATCACCCCGGATCAGTTAATTTACCACTGCTTTGGCTTCCTTTGTTTGGTCTGTCTATAGGATTGACATCATTATTAGATGGCATTTAGGGAAAGCACGGCCTGTCAAGTGTCCACTTTGCTCTAAGGTTCAATTAACCTCATGAATCACTGAGGCAGAAAGTAATCTTGGTGAGTCAAGATCTTTTGTCCCCTCAGACAAGATGTGTGACTGAGTGTCTTTCATTAATTAATACCTAATTTCATCAATCAAGGTAACACCATTATTGATGGAGGTTGATAGCTATAACCAGTAGAGTATAGAAACTGTCCTAATTAGCTAGGCAAGCCAATTCACCACATCAGTTAAGTCATTTGACGGAGCACAAATTGAGACAGTTGACACACACACAAATATTTGGGTCTGTGGCTGGGCAGCAAATTTTCTTTTATAACCCATGTTATAAAATATATATATAAGGGTGCATCTCAAAAAATTAGAATATCATGGAAAAGTTCATTTTCATATATTCTAGATTCACTACACATAAAGTGAAATATTGCAAGCCTATTTTGTTTTAATCTTGATTATTACGGCTTACAGCTGATAAATAAACAATATATAAATAAATTACAGGCACAAGTTAAAATGCATAAGGGATGGATCGCCAAAGACCTATTGAAAATTATTTATATGATCACATGACAAGTTGTCATTACATCACAAGTTGTCATCAAATCACATACAGTAAGTAAAAAGATGTGTTTCACCATAAAATGGTCTTAATTGGTCTATAAACAGACTAAAATGTGTTCCTACCATAACAAATGATTAAAAAGCCAGCCTACAATAAAAAGAGATAAAACGCTTCCATCTTCTTTCCTTTCTATGTAACATGATTTATTACAATACACATCAATATATATATATATAAAGTCATGTGAAAAAATAAGTACACTCCATGGGAATTGTTGGCTTTTTTGACATATTTGGACAAGCAAACATTTGAACATCTTTGAAACAGTGCATATTAATGAAGTTTAAATACCTGAACAAAGTCACAAGGAAAATTAGATTTTTCAATCATTTATTCAACAGAAATATCAATAGATGTGATATTATTCTTTGGAAAAAGTAAGTACACCCTTGGCCTCAGAAGCTAGTATTGCCCCCTTTAGCAGAAATAACTTCTTGTAGGCGTTTTGCATAATTGTCCAAAATGGTCAAATCTGGGCTTTGACTCCGTTTCTTCTTTTTGAGCCATTCCTTGGTGGATTTGCTGGTGTGCTTAGGATCATTATCCTGTTGAAAGGTCCACTTTCTGTTCTGTTATTTCAACTTTCAGACAGATGACCTCACATTTTCTTCAAACACTCTTTGATATGATGCAGAATTCATAGTTAAATCAATGAATGCAAGCTGTCCAGTCCCTGAGGCAATGAAGCAACCCCAAACCATAACATTTCCACCACTATGCTTCTCCTGAAAAGCTGTCTTTGGTCTGCGCCAATCATGTCTGCTGTTATTGTGGCCAAACAACTCTATCTTTGATTCATCTCTCCAGAGCACATTATTCCAAAAGGCCTGGTCTTTGCCTATATGCTCATTGCAAAGGCTTTTTCCTGGCACGCCTCCCATGCAGGTCAAATTTGTGCAATCTCTTTCTGATTGTAGAAGCATGCACTTTGACACCAACAGTTTCAAGACTTACTAGCAGATCCTGTAATTAAATTTTGGGGTTCTTGCAGACTTCTTTTTGTATCAGACGGTCTGCTCTTGGGTTGAATTTGCTGGGACGGCCAGTTTGGCAGTCGTTTGAAATCTGCGCTATTTGTAAATTATTTTCCTATATATTTCAAATAATTTGGAGATCTTTTTAAATCCCTTTTTTCTGAAGGCCATATAGAACTCTTTAGATCTTGACATGATGACACCACACACCTCATTAGCAAAGGAAACACCAGAGACTAGATGTGAGAGGACTGCAAACAGCAAGAGGCACATCACCCTGCAGTTCTTGCCTGGTTTCCCATTGAAGCTAAGCAGGGTTGAGCCTGGCCAGTACCTGGAGGGAAGCCCTCTGGGGAAAAACTAAGGTTGCTGCTGGAAGTGATATTAGGGAGGCCAGCAGGTGGTGCCCTCCCTGCAGTTTGTGTAGGTCCTAATGCCCCAGTATAGTGATGGGGACACTATATTGTAAAAAGAGCATCTCTGTGGTCATTAAAAATCCAAGGACACTTCTTGTAAAGAGTAGGGGGTATAACCCTGGTCCTGGTGAAATTGCCCCTTAATAATAGGCACTGTTTCAAAAAGCATGAAATGTTTGCTTGTCCAAACATGTAAAAAAAAAAAACCCACAATTTCCATGGAGTGTAGTTAGTTTTTCACATGACCGTATCACTGTGTTTTGTCTCCTTGAAGGTCATTGTAATATCATCATAACCAGCATGACTCTCCTCCCAGTTAACACTGTCTGCATGCTGTCCTTTATCCACTGATTCTTTATAAATGTGATAATGGATGAGAGAACATTTGTAATACATCCAGACCTAATGACATATAACACAATGTGGCTCAACTCACCATCCATGTTTTCTATTCTTCTACATTTAAACAAACCGAGAGTGCATTGAGGAAGTCCTACTGAGGTGCGCCTGCCATTTAGATTACAGATTGCATGCTTTACAATGGATTTATCTGCAGCCAATGACTTCAAGGTTGACTTTAGTCTCCTCCATACACATTGTTTTGTAACCATCATAAAAGTCATTTATGGCCTGTGGTTGGATTGAGTAAATTGCTTTCAGAGTGTAACGTTCAGACTACAGAATTTACACGTTCCTTTTTTGGATTTAGGAGGATTGAGGAGTGCTGGGTGTGTGTGTGTGTGTGTGTGTGTGTGTGTGTGTGTGTGTGTGTGACTTTATTATTTTTTTTAAAGCTGAGTTTATGTATTTATGTTTATGTGACCTAACTGTCAGAAAGCCTAATGCAAGCACTTGTGTGGCCCTCCGTCTTGGTGTGGGCTGTGATGTGTGTGTCAGGTCAGCCATGCCAGCCAGATGAGTTTGAATGCCTGACAGGAGAGTGTGTGCCAGAGAAGTACGTATGTGACTTCAGCCGAGATTGTTCGGATGGCAGCGAAGAGAGAAACTGTAAGTATTAAAGCTCACTACTAAGACATCATCTTAATGTCTTGTCAGCCTTAAAGTTTTTATAGGACATGAAAACAATATCCTTGTCCAAAGCAATAAAATCTAAAATACTTCTTTAACCAGATTGTTTTATCTGTGTCTCTTAAATTTGATTTGTTATGAGAAAACTTTTTTTTTTTTTTTTTTTTGTACAAACTGGAAGACTTTCTTGGGTTCTATTTTGCAAAGTCACAAAGTGATATAAGATGCAATATTTGCAATAAATATTGCTGTCATATAGTCATATTTTCCTTCTTTCTTCTACTTGCCATGTACATGTCAGACCACATGTACACCATATGAAGCTATCTGTTTAGCAGTCTCCTCTAATCTCGACTCTATGCTTCGCAGTCACCTTTTAATCTCAACCTCAGTAAGTATTTTTATATGTTGTGACGTTGTGAGGGAAATACTACATGATCCCATGGTGTCCGCTAGCTTCGAGTTGGCTTTTCCTCATTAGCATTACTAGCCTTATTAGCTATTACTCACTGTGCTGTTTTCTTTTACATTATCTGCGTGAACTTGCAGTGGGTCATAAGCTGCACTCAATTCTCATTCTTCCCACTGGGTTTTCTGGGTATTCCACATCCAGCGGACCTGTTGTTGGTTTTCTCTCCATAAAACTGGCCCTTCACTTTGGGTCTGATTGTCCACTTTTCTTATTATACTTTAAGTAGTTAGCCTAAAGATCCATGCTGCCAGGAATCATGTTCATGTGGCTGATGTCTGAAGATAGGCACCAGCTGCAGTATGTATCCAAAACAGCACCTGTTCCTGCTTTGCTTGGAATGAAACTCTGCAGCCATACTGGCCTTTTGTAGATATGAACACTCCTGCTTTAAATGCAGTACACATTAATATATTATAAACAGAGATGATACTGATGCTTTTAGGTTAGTAATTGTAGTAGAACTTTATTTAGCAACTCTACGTGAAGCATCCAGTCTAACTTTATGATGAAAGTTAAAGATTCTCTTAAATGACAATATATGCAAAAGAAAAGGCCCTATAACAAATAGCTGTTTCAGAATCCTGAGTTGTAGTTTTATTTATTACAAATCTGCTTTAGGTCCTATATTATACTTCATATCACCTTCATATTGCTTCACAAGCTAATATCATCACCCTGGCATCCCAGTGTGTGGCAGAAATGATTAAGATTCAGCCAGGTCACTGTGTGCAGTACCAGCTCCTGTTAATGATGCTAAGATTGATAACAGCTGACGAAGCAATAATCCCCCAAAGCCTGCTAGAACTACCAGCTTTTCAGAAGTGAGATATCAGCCTATGGCTAGACCCCAAACACCACAAACAGAGGCATGGAAGCTATTTTGAATCTATTTGTGAGCAGTGTGCATCCCTAATCCTGGATCTGATGTGTTGCCCAATTCCCACAAATTCACCACAGACTGCTAGACAGCTGCAAGTCCCTATCTACCCTAAAGGTTGCTTTTCAGCCTGAAATGAAGACGGACACAGTTGTTGTTTTATCCAGCTGTATTTACTCAGTGCAACTTATAACATCCAAGTGAAAGATATAACACCAACATGTCAGAAAAAAATTAAAAAATTAAAAAAACAGAATCACTGAGTTGGAAAAAGGATCACCCCCTTGTATCAGTATTTTGTTAAGCCACCTTTTGCTTTAATTACAGCCTTTAGTCTGTTGGGATATGTCTCTACTAACTTTGCACATCTAGACTTTCTTTGCATCTAGACTCTCTTTGCAGAACTGCTCAAGTTCAATTAAATTTGATGGTGACCGTTTGTGGACTACAGTCTTCAAGTCATTCCACAGATTTTCAGTGGGGTTTAAGTCTGGGCTCTGACTAGGCCATGCAAGGACATTCACCTTTTTCTCCTTCAACCACTGTGTGGTCAGTTTTGCTGTGTGCTTTGGGTCATTGTCATGTTTGAAGGTAAACCTTCTTCCCATTGACAACTTTCTCGCAGAAGGCAGCTGATTTTCCTCAAGAATTTGACGGTATTTTGCCACATCTATTTTCCTTCTATCCTGACAAGTGCTCCAGTCCCTGCTGCAGAGAAACACCCCCATAACAGGATATTACCACCTCCATGCTTTACTGTAGGAATGGCGTTATTTGGATGGTGAGCTGTATTGGATTTCCGCCAGACATATCGTTTGGTGTTGAGGCCAAATAATTCATCTGACCATAACACCTTTTTCCATGTGGCCTCAGAATCTTCAAGGTGTGTTTTGGCAAAGCTCAGTCGTGGGTGGATTTTTTCTTGCAACCCTCCCATACAAGCCACATTTGTGGAGAATTTGTGATATTGTTGTCACATGCACACAATGACCACTCTTTGTCATAAATCCCTAGAACTGCTTCAGAGTTGCTGTAGGCCTCTTGGTAGCTTCTCTGACCAGTTTCCTCCTGGCTCTTTCATCCAGTTTGGAGCGACGTCCTGATCCAGCGAGGGTCTGTGTTGTACCAAATTCCTTCCACTTCTTAATTTGCTTCACTTTACTTTACTTCACTTTGCTTCTAAGCGTTGATAAAGCCTTTGAATTTTTTTGTATCTATCTCCTGACTTGTGCCTGTCCACAACGTTATCCCGGAGATCTTTTGAAAGTGCCTTGCCACCCATAGTTGATTGTTCGCTTCAGTTGCACTACAAAATGCTCCAGGAAAGCTCTTTTCATGCTGAACTAATCAAAATGGCTTTGTGTGCCATTGAGAAGGTGATTAGCTACATCTGATTGAGTTTACAAGTGATTTTTAGGAGGGGGGTGATGCTTTTTCCAACTCAGTGATTCTGGTTTTTTATTTTATTTTATTTTTTTCTGACATGTTGGTGTTATATCTTTCACTTGGATGTTATAAGTTGCACTGAGTAAATACAGCTGGATAAAACAAAAACT
The DNA here is from genome assembly GCA_023630585.1 of Cranoglanis bouderius. Lineage (NCBI taxonomy): Eukaryota > Metazoa > Chordata > Actinopteri > Siluriformes > Cranoglanididae > Cranoglanis > Cranoglanis bouderius. The sequence goes on from CM042563.1 coordinate 10,091,600, forward strand.
GTGTCCGTCTTCATTTCAGGCTGAAAAGCAACAAAATGTGATTATTTTATAAATACAGTTGGATAAAACAAAACTGTGTCCATCTTCATTTCAGGCTGAAAAGCAAAAAAATGTGATTATTTCTATACCCACTGTAAACTGCTGATCTGAATTTGGGTGCCTGACCTTTTTGCTAATGATCACTTCTACAAAAAAAAGTGGGTGAACTGCATGCTCTGGTGTTGATGCTTATGGCCCAAGGATGTATGACCCAATTTGTACATTAACCGATTGACCTTGCAGCATTTCATGAATGTGAGCCTGCAGAGCATTCTTTTGGGCCTGGTATGCAACCTGTGGTAATATATAGACCATACAGCAGCCATCCAATCATCAGATCCACAGTTCATCTTCCATGGAGGAATAACGCATATCTGAGTAGAGACTGGCCGACTGCATGATGAATGTCAGCATCTTGGCTTATAGACGGACTGGACGCTCAGCCCATACCATTGTATGCCACTCTAGGAGGACTGACTCCTCTTTATTGAAATTATTTAGAAGCATGCCACTTCAGGAAGTCTCTGGCATCAATATGCACTTTTTCTGGATTAACAAAGTTAACCTCAAATCATCTTCAAATACCTTTCTGATTAGTCCTAAAGAATGTCTGTTATCCAGGTGATTCTCACTTCCCCTAGTGGTTAGGAGGAGTGAAACATAACACTAGTTATGTATGTAATTGTGGTATAAAATATGTGCAATATAAACAATACTTTTGAAAGTATGTGCCTAGTTACAATGGGTTGTTACTTTGAATCATAGCCAGAGGAGAGGGGGTGTAAATGCATTATATTTGTTATTAGGCCTTTTCCAAAAATTATTGTCATAGTCAATGGCTGGTGCCAAAGCGCAGAAACAGATCCAAAATAATTGCATAAAGAATTCTGTATTCACTATTACACAGTCATTGATATGAATTTATCTAAAGTCATTATTTCTGTAGACTAATTTTTATTAAGAAAAAATCTTTGTAGAAGGCAGTCTATAATTGTTTGCCCTATCATTGAGAGAGCCCAAATTCAATAATTCTGTAAATGTGTTTCCATCGTAATTTTGTATGTGCATTTTGGAGATTTTATTCACATCTGGTGTTACCATCCAGCATTTTTTATGCCATATCCCAAAATTCACATAAAAATACATGGATGGAAACATAGCTATTGTGAGTATGGATCAGGTGACACTGGCTAATGGTCTGTAAAAACTGGCAACTACTAAATTGAGTGAATATGCAGTAAAATAAGTTCAGTGATTGTGTATATTGATGTGGGTTTTTTTTTTTTTTTTGGTTTTACAGTACAAAATGATTCTTGTTTCCAATTGTTAAGGTACCCATTCAGAGAGATGTGATTTTGAAGATGGGCTTTGTGGTCTACAAACACCAGACCCAAATAATCTGTGGATTCGAGGCTCATGCCTGACTGATCCTGGACCTTCATTAGACCACACCGGCAACCCTGCAGGTATGTACACTTTATATAGGCACTTAGCAGGAGTAATAAAACTGTTCATACATTGTTAATCTAATCTATGCCATCAATTGGAAAGCATGTGTGCACATTTATTACAATATGTTAAATACTTTTACATGATAGAGATACTTGAGGTACATGAAAGAAAGTAGTGTATCAATGTTCCCTTTTTTCACTTAGGACACTACTTGTTCCTGCACTCTGAAACTGGAGAGATAGCTATTGCAGAAATATCCAGTCCATCTTTTCTGCCCTCAGAGTCCTGCACGGTACTGTGCATTGCAAATATTGCATGGTTCAATATTTCCACTTTTATACTAGAACATTATTTTAATTATTTTACATTTTGAGCATAAGAAGTTACAATGATTGACAAACTGATTGCCTTAAATTCCTACATAAGTCAGAGTTAAACAGAACTTCAGCTAGCACAGGCCTAGCGAACATATTGTAATCTTTTGTAAAAGAATTTATGTCTTATTGATGGATACATAAATGTGCAAACATTCTTGAAAAGGATTTCATATATATTTAGACACTGCAAATGTTGAGCAGGGTGGCACAGAGGTACAGTGATTAGCTTCATAGCCCTGTCTGTGTGGGGTTTCACTGTTCGTGTGGCTTTCCTCTGGGTTCTCTGGTTTCCTCACACTGTGCACAAAAACATGCACAGTAGGTGGATTGGTGGATACGCTGAGTTGTAGATAGCTTTGAACAAGTCTGCAAATATGTGTGTGTGGTGCCCTGAGATAGACTGGCATCCCATCTGGGGTGAATTCTCCCACCTTGCACCCAGTGTTACCAGAATTGGTTCTGCACCCACCACGACCATGACAAACCACTTACTGAAGAAGAATGACTGAATGAAAAATGTTGAGACCTGTACTGGATATTTGCCTGAAAAATTCTTGGCAAAGCATGGTATTTTCTTATCCACATCCAATCCAAAAAGTATAGATCATGAAAGAACATTAATGTCCTATTTCTGATGGTTCCCCTGGTAAGATGAATGAAGTTTGTATCTGTTTCTATTAGAATTAGCATGTGAGTGTAATTTGAGTGTATTTATTCTTCATACTCTGCAGGTCACGTTCTACTATCACATTGGCCAGGTGAGTGGAGACTTACAGGTTCTGGTTAAATCAGAACCTTCAGGAGAGCAGAGACAAATCTGGATTCAGACCAGACTGAATCACAAGCCACTTACAAAGCCCTGGATAAAAACATCAGTTACATTCAGACAGAGCCAGGAGTTTCAGGTATGTGTACACGTGTATATTTACAAAGCCTCTTAGCAATTTACTGAGCAACACTTCCCATTATTGTATAGTTAGCTTTATAGTTAAACTCTTAAGCATGATTAAGTGAATCTATGGATCACTTAGTTTTGTAGAATGTCCTATGTTGCCTTATTTGATTTAGATTGCTGCCTTTAATGAGTGTCCTTAAATGAAACTGCCCATAAGATGGATGTTAAGTTTCAGAGAACTGCTTGAAGGTGTGTTCAGTGTGAACAAGGGAGAAAAGCAAAAATAAATAAATAAATAAATAAATAAATAAACTAATCACTTCTTCAGTGGGAATTCTGAAACCCCTTCCTTGTTTGCAATGTATAGTACTGATATGAACTGAATTACAGTTCTGTTTTTGTCATTAATGAACTCACAGCCATAAAATGTGCTGCTGGAAAATCTATCAATTGGACTTTGACCAGTGAGACCTGCTTTATGGACTGGAAATATGGAGGCATGTTAAAATGGTTAGCAGACACAATTTACCAGAACTTGCCAGATTGATGGCTGTTTTAGGACTTGACCCTTTTCTTCTTGCTGGTTCATTATAAAATTCATTATATTTTGAAATTAGACTTTTAATGGTAAAAAAAAATTTTAAAAAAATAAATAAATAAATAAAAAAAGTGTTCAACTGTTCATTATTGTGATTTTAAGCATAAGCATATTGTTACAAAATGTAGAATGTTGAGTTTGAAGTGGAATTGTATTTTACAAGTAAAATGACTCTACAGGTAATATTTCGTGGACTGGTGTTTGGCAACAATGATCCTAATGAAGTTATTGCCTTTGATGACTTGTCGTTTAGCCCAGGCTGTGTATCGGCTGGAGGTAACACACATCCACACACTCCTAACATAATAACCTGATAACTCTCACCTTAATCATCAAACTTTACAATTAAATTAGAATTAGGTCAACTTAAAATAAGGTTAAGAGTAAAGCTGATACTGTGCCTTTGGAGGAGCTTAGGATCAGGTCTGGGGCAGAATTGGCAGCTCACATGTGGATATACTGTATATTGTGGAGTAGATCATTAAAAAAAAATTTTAATTATTAGAAAGGAGGTCATAAAATACTACTTGGAGGTATTAAGGAAAAGAGAAAGTCGGCGAGTACCATTTTTCATCTGGGAAAGCCACATGTTGCTGATTGTGCAAATTAAAAAGAGGTGAAATAAAGATGAATGACATTTTTAATCTGTCTCAGTTATGGTTAGTTAGATTTTATAGCTTACTTTTTCCTCTGCCACAGTGAAATATGTCCTCATGAGCATGGGCTCAGTTTTATTTGTCCATAAATAACTGCACTACATGTTTCAGCCTTAATGCTATCTATTGTTGAAAAAAAAAAAAAAAAAAAAGAAGCAAAAATACAGTTGCAGGATTTTGAGAAACAGGGAGTGATTGCACAATTCAACGCTATGTATTAACTGCTACTTTGATACAGACTGATTGGCATAATCAACTAATTAATTATTTGCTTGATTGCATGACTGTTTCATCACAATATATTATAAATCATTATATTACATTCATAAGACAACTCATCAAGTTATTGCGTACAGTATAGCCAATTCTTCAATAAAAATGATCTCTTGCAGTCATAACAATTTTACCATTGTATCCTAAGAGGTTGACGATGTAACAAAAATATCATGACACTTTCTATATGATCTATATTTCTACAATATGGATATAAAAAAAATCTACACACCCCTGTTAAAATGGTGAGTTTTTGTTATGTAAAACAAAATGAAACTCAGATAAATCATGCAAAGTATACAAATAAAGCGAAAAACAATCAGAAACTTATTTAGGGAGATATATATATATATATACTAGTCTTTTTGGCTAAGAGTGCATCAGCATGGCACATCTTGGAAATATTTTCCAACTCTTTCTTGCACAAACATTCTAGATCCATCAAATTGTGATCAAATCTCCTGTGCACAGCTGCTTCAGGTCACCTCATAGATTTTTAGTTGGATTCAGGTCTGGGCTCCGGCTAGATCATTCAGAATGTTGGTTAAGCCATTCCTTTGCTGATTTGGGTGTATGTTTTGGGTCACTGACATACTGAAAGGTGAAATTCCATTTCATATTCATTTTACTAGCAGACACCTGAAGGTTTACCACTAAAATCAACTGCTATTTGTAGCTATTCATGATTCCCTCCACCTTAATAAAAGCCCCAGTTCTGGCTGAAGAAAAACAGCTCTAAAGCATAATATGAGAGATTGTTGTCACATGCAGAGAGTAATCAGTACTTGTCAGATATATCTATTGTTCCTTTAATGTTGCTGTAGGTCTCTTGGCAGCATCCCTGGTAAGTTTTTGTCTTGTCCTTTTATACATTTTGGAGGAACATCCTGTTCTTGGTGATGTCCCTGTGCTGCCCCAACAAGTGAAATACCATGCATGATTTGTCAGCTCTTTGCAGACCATGGCTTCAGCAGTCGGATGAAACCAAGAATATGTGAAGAAAATCCTACGGAAATAATTAGTCTTTCTTTGGGGTTAATCAGAATAATTTCATTGATGACAGCTGTATGATAATTACTTTTGAACATGAGATTGGAAGTGATTGGTTCATTCTGAACACAGCCACATTCCCACTTATGAAATTGTGCAACGAGGTTATTGTTAAACTTTTTTTTTATTTATTTATTTTTTTTATTTTTTATTTTATTGTGGAACTTTTTTATTTTTCCTATTTTTCCATAAAAAGTTTCTGATTGTTTTTCACTTGATTTTTATACGTTGTAATTTCACATTGAGGGTGGAAAAAGTTCTAACATGATTTATCTTGGCTTGGTTTTACATTACAAAAACCTGCCATTTTAACAGGGGTGTGTAGACTTGTTATATCCATTTTACATAATATATAGATGTGCTAACAGACTGCCACAAAACAGTACTGTTGCATTTTAAAAAGCCTGTCAGTTTGATGACACTTCTATTAAATATGTTATTAAATGCAAATCTAAAATAAGGAAAATAAAAATAAAAAAAACTGTCAAACTTCATTTGTTCATCCCAAGATTTCTATTGACAGTGTGATCATACCAAAATATTCTATATCCTTTCAAGACATTTAGTACTTTTTGTACTCTTATAACTCTTTGCTTTTTTTCTTTATTAATGTATATTATAAGTTGTCTCTGTATTGCACATTAAGGATCTAAATCTACATCTGTATTTCTGTAAGGATGCGTTATGAAGATCTCTGTTGTTAAAAGGGCTATAAGGGTCATTGAATTTTGCCATTTTTACAATTCACTGCAAAATTTTAACAGCAGCTTTGAGTCAAAAAGTATGCAATTTTTGTTTTAAAAAATGTAAAGTGTTTTGTGGCATAATACATCACAATATTGATATTATATCATCATATTTCCCAGCCCAAAAAGAAAGTATGCCTAATATGTTACGTTCTACCTACCAAATGGCAGAGGGAAGACATGCATCCTCTTCAAGTCCCACTCAGTTTGACTGTGGGGCAGGTGTATATGTGGACCCAAAGCAAGTGTGTGACTTTACTCTGGACTGTCCTCATGGAGAAGATGAGGCCAACTGTTGTGAGTATTGTTTAATATTGTATAGTATGAACTGAAACAGAATAACTTCACTAAATTAATACTAATCTACAGTAATATCATATAAGGGTGGGCGATATGACAAAAATATCATAATCATGATTCTTGAAGATGTTACACAGTATGTATCACTAGATACTGTATAGGTTTGCTAACAAAACAATCCAGCAATACAGCACTGTTGCATAAAAAAAAGTCTGATACTTTACCCAATGTCTATGAAAAGAAATTATATTTTATTTTTTTAATATGTATATTTAAAACTAATATTCGTTTTCTAAAAAATAATATATAAATGTTCAATTCGGTGAAAACATTATTTCCCATTTAAAAAATGAAGTACATATAAGTGACATAATTTATCACCATATAGATATTATATCATCATATTGCCCAGCTCTAATACCATATACAATGTTGAGAATCAAAATATAAATTATTATCAGCCCAGTAGACTTCTGAACCCAAAAGAAAAAAAAACCCAACAGCATTACTTTTTTTATGAATATAGATTAACCGAATCATTCTATGGTAAGAACAACTAGAAACACATGGTAAAATTATGTCATTCCATCCTATACTACTACTAACGAATAATATAGCACTTATTACCTGGATCAGCACTATTAACCTTACTATATACAGAACTTGTAAAGCATTCGTGTTTCCCAACCTTTTAGTATACTTTTAGCTTCCTCTGCACAGATTTAAAAATGTGTGTTTATGCATGTTTGTGTGTGTTTTCTACAGCCGCACAGTGTGACTTCGAGGCAGATGCATGTGGCTGGCAGGAATTCGCTCCTGGTGATGGTTTTGACTGGGTCAGAAGCTCACCTCAAGTCGTCTCCACAGACCAACAATACAAAGCACCTCCAAGAGACCACTCTACCAACTCAAGCACTGGTAAGCACATACATACAGCTTTCATACCACAGATGAAAATGCTAACGATATGTATATTTCATTTATGCTTAATATATCCTGTGTTCGGGTCTAGTTTACAGATGGAGTGTTGGAAAACAAAAATACAAAAGAGTTGCAAAACGCCTGAACATAAATTATAGCGGTAACACTTTACAGTAACAGTACATGAATAATCATGCACTAATACCTGAATTAATACTTAGTTAATTACGAATATGAGTTAAGGCATGTACTAATCACGAATTAATGAAGAGCTAACCTTAACTACAACATGAGTCTTACGAATTCATGCGTGAATAAGGACCACCTTAAGTATGTTAGTACATGTTTGTTAGTTAATGTATTAATTAATGAATTAAAGAATATGAATTAAAGGTGCATAATTTCAAATCATTTATTATCGAAATAATAAACACCAATAATTTCATCTCTACCCATGCACAGACATTTTAACATGAGCAAGAACACAAGAGAGAAATGGGTGCCACGTCGTAGTTAAGGTTAGCTCTTCATTAGTTTGTGATTAGTACATGCCTTAATGCATCATTAGTTCATATTTAAGTTAGTATGAATTCAGGTATCAGTGCATGATTATTCATGTACTGTTATTGTATTGCATAAGTCATGATATTAACAGAATTAGTTAACTAGACGTTAATACGTAATTATTACCATTATTAATGTCTAGTCATATATGGCTAATAATGTTTTATTATTATTAGCTCCTGGGTACAGCACTAAAAAAGTGTTCATGATGCTGTTACCTTTTTTAATAAATCATGCTATATTGTACACTTTTTCTTTCCCCCTTTTCACATCTATCCATCAACCATTCAGGCTTACTATTGTTCTGACACTCTACATTGTGAATTCCTCTCTATCAGGCCACTTTCTTCTAGTCCTGAAGAACAGCAGCAGTTTTTCTCAGCGCGCTTTACTCCAGAGTCCCACGTTTCAGCAGGCTGGCCCGGACTGTAAAATTACCTTCTGGTAACAGGGAGATCTTGTATTTTTCATCTGTCATGAATATATAGATAGATAGTTTAATAAATTTGATGTTTGATATTTTGGTCGTAGGCATTACAATTCTGGTATATCTGTGGGTGCAGCCAACATGTACCTGCAAATCAAAGGCATGGACAACGTTACAGTTCTGTGGCGTACACTTTACCATCAGGGAAACTTTTGGCAGCCAGTGTCTGTGCAGCTTGGCCGCCAGAGAAGTCCTTTCCAGATCTTGGTGTCCAAACTGAGCCTGGGAGTGTATGATGGAATCTCCGCACTGGATGACATCACATTTCACAACTGCTCACTACCAGTGCCCATGGACAAGTGCCCTACCCCTGAATACTTCCACTGTGGGTGGACTCGAGCGTGCGTGGACCGCCTCAAGCTCTGCGACCTTGTCGATGACTGCGGAGATGGAACCGATGAGCAAAACTGCTGTACAATCTTGTTTTAATATAGCAAGAGATTTTAATTCAGAGTAAAAAAAAAAAAACTGTGCATTGCTTACAGATAGTTACAAAGTAATTTGTTAAATATGTGTGTGTCTCTCTCACCTCTCCTTGCCTTTCCAGCCTCTGAGTTAATGTGCAATTTTGAGGATGGCTTATGCAGCTGGACTCAGGATAAAGAAGACATTTTTGATTGGACCTGGAACCAGGGACCCACTCCCACTCCCAACACCGGCCCTTTTAAGGACCACACATGGTCCAGTGTGAGAGGGCACTACCTCTACATTGAGTCCTCTGCCCCTCAGCAATTCAAAGACACTGCTGTACTCATTAGTAGACCTTTTCATCCCACTATCAGCAAAGGAGAAGTCTCTCGGGCAACTTGTGTCTTCAGGTTCCACTACCACATGATGGGCCAGTACATCTTCCGATTAGCTGTCTACATCCGCAACTATGACAGTGGGCGTGGCCAAATGCTGTGGATTCGTCATGGTGACCAGGGCAACCTATGGCACAGAAAGACCCTGTACATCCGCAGTGCACGGCCCTTCCAGGTAAAATCTCAGCTAGTTCCCACTTTTTCATTGTAAGTATTTAATTTTCAAACCACCTTGATTCATGCAGACATGGAGTAATGAACAAATGCACAGTGAATGAATACACCATGATGGAAGGCTGAAATATTGTAAATAACATCATTCTTAAGTATGTTATTTATTTAATTCCCTTGGCATTGACTTTTTACTGCTTTTGGTGAATCACCCATCATGATCAAAATCTTTCACCTACCCAGATGTGCCAAAAGAAGGCACAGAATATCTCACATACGCACACACACTCACACACTGTCACACACAGCCCTGTCCTTTGCCTGATAACTATAATTAGATGTTCTTTAAAGCAGCATAACCTTGGCAACGTCCGCTATTAGCAATGTTGTGGCCTGTGCCCCAAAGCTGTAAAACTTTTAGATGTAGATCATTAAACACACATACACACACAGACTACAAATGCATTGGCACTTTAAAGAACCATCTGAGCATCTCTCATTTCCAAACCTTTCCTCTTTTTTAAGCTGTATACACCTCATTTTATTTTGTTGTATCTGGACTGTATCCTGATAAGATTTTAACCACATGCATTTACAGAGTCAAAAGCTTCTCTGGTTAGCCAGATTTTGAAACTGATGCAAATCAAATCAAAATCATAACATCTGAGCACCAACTTCCTGTGTTGTTATATAATTGAAATACATTTTTGCATGTCATGATGCACAATGTTTTGTTTGGCAGATGTTGCTGGGAGAGATGGATATATTGTATGTGCATTTGAATAACACGTGCCTAAAATTCTAAGATTCTTCTGATCTGAGATGGTTTGACCAATCAGATTGGCTGTATTATGCAGATATGCAGAAATACAGATGATTTCTCTAAAGGTATAATCCTGATATTCAAGATACATGATACAAGCAAGTGTAAATGGGATTTTCTTTTCCTCTCTCAAATTTGTCTCAGATTCTTGTAGAGGGCACAGTGGGGGATGACTTCACAGGAGATATAGCAATAGATGACCTCTCATTTCTGGGCTGTGAGCCATATGAGGGTAAATGTGACAATGAGACACCAACTAATAGTTTTTGACACATAATAGTCGACCAAGACTCTCATAGACTGTCCTATAAAACAAGTGTGTGTGCTTTTTAAAATTTGGATGTTCACACATTTTTTCTATATATGTGTGTGTTTAGGTGTACTCCCTTCATTAGAAGCCAGCACTATGGCTCCTGCCATCACCCATCCCACGTTGCCCCCTCATAACTGTGAACTGGGCCAGTTTGTGTGTGGGACTTATGGAGAGTGTGTGAGCCAGAATCAAGTGTGTGACTTCAGACAGGATTGTTCTGATGGCTCTGATGAACAGGGCTGTGGTATGTCTGTGTTGATCTTCATATCCATCTATCAATCACTCCATCCATATCTCATTCACACGCATACAAATGCTCACTCTGTCACTTTCTCTCTCTCTTGCTCTCAAAACTTTTTAGTGATGGAATGGTGTTATTTTGAGGGTGGAAATTTATGTGGATGGGAGCTGGATAGCCCAAAACCTCCAGTCCCACTACATGCCTTCCAGTGGCTAGTAGGACAGGGAGAAACTATATATCATGGTGAAGAATATCATAGGCCTGTTAATGACCATACACTGTAAGTAACTGCATGTGTGTATTGTATATGTATGATGTTGTTCTATATACACAGTCCCTTCCAAAAGTATTGGAATATTTTTGATCACTTGAAAAATTAGTGGGTTCGAACACAATGTGCAATGTTCTAAGTTGTTTAGTGTGTCCAGATGCAATTATCAGGAAATGAACACTGAAATTCTGATCTATCAATCTATCAATTAGAAAAAAATTTAAGAGTTGTACTATTTTTTATATTTATCTCTTTAAAGTACAACTTGAGTCTTCTTCCTTTTATTTAAAATAAAGTTTGGTTAATCCTTTCAGTTGTGCACTTGGTGTATGCATGTATTTTTTTCTTTGTGTGTTGGACTCAGTGGCACTGCAGAAGGATGGTACATCTATGCAGACAGCTCTAATGGTGGGTATGGCCATGTGTCTGATCTTATAACCCCACCCATCACTGCCACAGGGCCCCAGTGCACCATGGAATTCTGGTACTACATGAGTGGCTTCACTGTGGGAACACTACAGGTGGATGTTTCAAATTTCATCTCTTAAATTAAATCAGTTATTAAACAAACAAAATAATATACAGAATTATAGCACAAGCTCTCTTCATCACATTTTAGACTCCTGTCATATTCTTAATGATATCCAATTTTCTGATGATTGGGGTTAATCTTATTTAAAATTCACACTGAGTGTGTAGACTGAGTGTATACAATAAATTTCAACTGCATTTACTAAACAATGACCTGCCTTTGATCTGAAGTTTGATCTGAAGTTTTTCATTTGTGTGTTTTGAGGTTTTTATCAAGTCTGGGAATGTTACACATGAGGTGTGGTCTGAAACTGGAAACCAAGGCAGCCACTGGATGCGTGGCGAAATTTTCATCGGAATCCGCCACAATTTTCAGGTCTGTATAAACATTTCCCAAAATTTACATCAAGAGAACAATTTCTTGTTCAGTTATCGAACATGTTGGAATATTCACACAGTACTGTGACTAGAATGCAAGAGTTCCCAGAATTTAAATACAAATCCAAAACCTCTTCACCAGTAATCTATTTTATTGTACTCAAAGAACTATAAACTTGAAACTGATCGACTAAAAGGTGTGCGAAAATGCACTGGGACCCAGTGGGCTCCTCTAAAAGCATTCTGTGACTCACCTCAAAAATGGAAATGAATCCTTGTTTTTTTCATTCACTGCCTATAAAGAACACAAAGGCGAATGCTGTCATCCTTTTTCTGGACAATGATAATTGATTTAGTAAAAGTAAAGCTTGGCCTATCTCAAGCAACTCCTGCATGTGCTATTTTATCAACTCATATTGGAAAGGTGGTAGTCCTTTGAAAATGTGATAATGTTGATAAAATAAACCCCAAACAAACCCAAATGAAATTTTATTAAACATATCACTATAGTTTTCAAAGGGAGGCCTAACGTCCTGAAGTTCCTTCATAGATAGACCTGGCCAAGTAACTTCAGGTAGATCAATGAGTAACTCTTCTTACACCTCTATTGTTTGAATCAGAGCATATCCTTGTTTTCCATATAAGTAAATAGGGTAGAAGAGTGGTTTTACTAGATGTAAACGATGTAGTAAGGTGCATATAAAACAAAAAGGCAAACAAACAGTTGGGTATTGAAGAATGCTTCTGTGCATGCTTATAGCAGGTTTGCATGAGTGTTTGACTAAATTTGTAGTCAAATGATTAAAGTAGCTCTTGAGTTCAAGAGATTTGTTCAGAAATAACACAACACATCTACCCCAAACACACAAAGACCTGCAGGCACATACACTCTCTAATGCCATTTCTAACCAGTACATAGCTTTAAAGTGCTCTTCAGAGGCTTCCTACAATGCTGAAGTGTCTTCTCTGTACATACTACGTATCACAGGTCTAAATGCCTTTTGGCTCCTTTTCCCTGTTTGAGGGCTATGATTTTTTTTATAGTCTACTTTTTCACAATCTACTTTCTCTCTGTCTCTTTCTAAGATAAATATTGCCTGTATAATGTAAAATGATTTAGTAGTCTTTGAAGTCCCATGAATGTTCATATGCTTCCATATCTATTTTGTACATCATACAGTTGCAATCAAAATTATTCAACCCCCACTGCAAATCAGGTTTATTGTCAAAATTTACAGACTTTCAGCTGTTTGCAATGAACAAATCAAACAAAAGCAATTAAAATAGTTCAACACAACGAATGCTTCAAGTGGTTTCCCCAAATTCAACTGAAAATGCAACTTATAATAACTTCTCCAGTTTCAAAATTATTCAACCCCCTGAATAGAATCCCTCACAACAGCACAAATATGCAAAACAGGTGTTGTCTCAAGCATCCCTGATGCAACTAATCAAGGGCTTCTTTAGTTGTACCAGGTGTGCTTGAGCTGGAACACATGAAATACCTGAACTGGTTAGGGGCAGAAAATGCATAAAATACCTGGACGGGGCAGAAAAAGGAAGCTATCAACAGGTGCAGCCAGACACCCTCGAGTGACTGCAAAAGACCTGCAGCAAGACTTGGTGGCAACCAACAGGCACTGAGGTTTCAGTGAGCACAGTATGGCACGTACTAAACGCAGAAGGTTTCCATGCCAGAACTCCAAGATGTACATCACTGCTGATCCAAAAGCACAAGAAAAGTCAGCTCAAAATCATATAAATAAGCCACAGAAGTTTTGGGATTCTGTTCTGTGGAGCAGTGAAACACAACTGGAACTTTTTGGCACGATGGATCAGCGGTATGTCTGGAGAAAGAAGAATGAAGAAAGAACACTCTGTCCACAGTCAAGCATGGTGGTGGCTCGGTGATGCTCTGGGGCTGCTTTGCATCCTCTGGCACTGGAAACCTGCAGCGTGTGGAAGGCAAGATGGATTCATGGAACTATCAGGAAATCCTAGGCAAAAATGTCATGCCGTCTGTGAGGAAGCTGAAGCTTGGGCATCATTGGACCTTCCAACAGGACAATGGTCACAAGCATACCTCAAATTCCACCAAGGCTTGGTTGCAAAAGTAGTCCTGGAAGATTCTACAGGGCAATCACAGTCACCTGACTTGAACCCCATAGAAAATCTCTGGTGGGATTTGAAGAAGGCAGTTGCAGCACGCAAACCCAACAATATTACTGAACTGGAGGCCATTGCACATGAGGAATGGGCTAAGATTCCTCAGGAATGCTGCCAGACGCTGGTGTCTGGCTATGCATCTCGTTTGCAGCAGGTCATAACATCAAACGGGTGCTCTACTAAGTACTAAAGATGCTTGCCATGAAGGGGTTGAATAATGTTGAAACTGGAGAAGTTATTATAAGTTGCATTTTCAGTTGAATTTGGGGAAACCACTTGAAGCATTCGTTGTGTTGAACTATTTTAATTGCTTTTTTTTTATTTGTTCATTGTAAACAGCTGGAAGTCTGTAAATTTTGACAATAAACCTGATTTGCAATGGGGGTTGAATAATTTTGATTGCAACTGTATGTCTATTTTGTCAATGCATGAGACATCTTAACAGTAAAAAATAAATAAATAAATAAATAAAAAGGTTTTTTACTGGTTTTGCAGATGAGCATGCTAATAAGATGTTTTATTTTAAATGATGTTGTATAGCTGTTTGTGGTGCTTTCAGGTCATCCTCCGTAGTAAGCGAGGCGTTAGCTACATGGGTGATGTGGTGGTTGATGATGTTGAGTTTATTGACTGTGCACCTCCAGTCTTCTCGGGTCTCCCCTGCACAAAGTACGAGTTTGCATGTGCTAATGGACTCTGTATTCCTGATGGCAATTTATGTGATTTTATCGACCACTGTGGGGATGGCTCAGATGAGAACCATTACATCTGCAGTAAGTAATATCACTCATTGAAAAAAACGATGTACTATTTATTTTTATGTATTTTAACTTTCTGTGAGGAAAAAGGTGCTTCCTCACAAGTCTGAATAATGTGTCCTTGAATAATTTAAAGTTTCATTTGCCATAAAAGTCTTGATGATCATTCAAAGTTAGGATGCTCTTCATGTTGACAGCCTGTTTATCATCTGTGGGCCACCACAGTTGAATGGAACAATACTGACCCATCTATGTGTAAAAGGCTGTCTGAAGGTTAAAGTTTAAAATTTAAAGCAAAAGCTATTCCATATTAACTTGTGTGTTGCTTCAGTCTTTATGTCATGAATTCCAGCTCTCTGAAAAATGTGACAAGTGCTGCTTTCACATCTTTTGTTCTTAGTTCTCAATGTGCTATTTTTTTTTTTGTTTTGTTTTGTTTTGTTTTCTCCTCTTGTCTTAGCTGATTGGTTTTCATGTGTTAAGTTTGTTATCTGTGTCACCTGTGTCTTGTTTTGAGTTGTGTACACAATATATTTTCTTGGTTCTCGCATGTTTGTTCTACTCACGTCTTCTTGCTTCTTACTTGTTTCTAGTATTTCACTGTCTAGTTGTTTCATGTGCGTTATCCGGAGTATCAAGTATATGTTTCTTATTACCGTCATGCACTTGTATCCTTGAATTCCATACTTTCTGATTTTTAGTCATCACACTTTACTTGTTTGTTAACTTTTTATAAATTGCTAAACTAAAAAAACATTTTTTTGCTTGGCCCAATTTTATCCCCAGAGTATAGTCTTTGACACCTGATCAAATAAAAACAATTATTGGTAATGGACTTTTAGGCCCAGTTACACCTTGCATGTAAACATGTGTTTCTGTGTCTGTGTGTTTGTTGGTTCATGTCTCTTTTTTCCAGAGGGCTTTCATGGCCACTGTAACTTTGAATTTGACCTTTGCTTCTGGCACCAACTGGAGAATGACAATTCTGATTGGCTAATTAAAGCAGGAAGAACACCCACAGTGGGAACAGGCCCGTCAACTGACCACACCCTCTGCAACTCGTCAGGCCACTACCTGTACAAGGAGAACTCTTTCTCCAAAACCTCTGGAGACATGGCTCGAATCTCCAGCCCAGTGTTCAGCCTGAGCAGCAGAGAATGCAAGGTCAGATACCATGGGTAATATCTAGTATGGATTTAAGTGTCATTTTCCTCCAAAGCAACCCAGAAACCACCTGGCCTTCTAAGAGTAGCGCAGTAGATCACTTACAGAAGGGACAGTATTTTGGAATAAAGCAAGGCTATACAATGGATTGATAGATGGGTCATGGAGTGGCTAAGAGGTTGTATGAAGTAATTGGGTAAAATGGTGCTAAGCTGGAAAAATAGAGGTTTCAAACGCAGTCTCTGTGATACTGTAAAACCTCAATAAGGTATTAAACCTGGTTGCCCTTTACCTTTATCAGCTCTCAATCATTATGTCAGAGAGCAAGAGAGAGAGAGAGAGAGAGAGAGAGAGAGAGAGAGAGAGAGAGAGAGAGAGAGAGAGAGAGAGAGTCAAAGAAAGACAGGAATAGAGATGTGAATATGTTTGTATGTGAACAATGAAAGAAAGGCTTTATCATGTACTATACTGCCTTTTACAGTCTGTCTGAATGCTGTGAATCATTTCTGTCAAATCATTTCAGAGGATTCTCTTTCATTTTAAGAGGCAGCCATGTGGGAATCAGTCAACTATTCATTCTTGGTATGCCTGTGGAAGAAAGAAAGGGACAAAGAGACAGGGACATATAGATGATTGGCCACCTGGAAGAGATCTGTTGTCCAGCCTCAGATGCACCTACAATACTAATCAATTGCACTATGCCATCCTGACAGGGAGCCAATTAGACAGAGATAGACAAAGAAAGAGAGAGAGAGAGAGAGAGAGAAAGAGAGAAAGAGAGAGAGAGAAGATATTGTGTGTGTTTGTGTAAGCATATTTTCTGTTTGCGATTTTGTCTGTAGAGTTCATTCTTATTTTGATTCTGATCATCGTTTCATAAGCAGTGCGGCAGTTATTGAACATATGCCATAATGTAACTAATGAGTCAATGCAATAATTTATTTATATTTATTAAAGCTTCTATCGATACAGTTTAAAATGTTACAAAGTATTCTTAATATTTGTCATTTAGTAAACATAAACCATGGGTAGAGAAAAAAGTGTCATCTAATGAAAACTTAGATTTCCACCTGATGGCAGGTCACATAATGACAGCGGCATCTTCTCAGCAACGTAAACAACACGTTTATAACACTAGTGCTAGAGAAAAGAGCACTGAAATGAGACAAATGATTTTGTATTATTGCGTCAAAAATCTTTATGAATGTACTTACTGCAAAAATAAATGAACATTGTGATTTTGTGTGCTTGACTGATTTCTAGCTAGTCTAAAAAGCTACATTAAATAACACAGAATCATATTGCAAACAGCATACAACAGTGCAGACGCGGACTAGTGACCACTTCTGGTTTAAAAGGAAATGTATTTGCCTTTGTATTTAACTGACTACTATATTGACAGCAACATTTCACCATCTCAGATAGAGAAATGCTATTGCAAGCTACACACATGAAAACATTTCATAATGTGGGCTGTGCTAGACCCTTCTCCACCATGATTATTCTCAAAGGCCTCCAAGGCCAGTTACAGTAAGCTAGCCCTCTAGGTCTAGCCAGCTAGCTAAAGAAGGTGCAAGGAACTAAACTACTACATATGATTGCTAAAAGAATTGCTGAAATAGAAGTCAATTATAGAAACAATACACAAGAACACACCAAATAAAACCGGATATCTGCTATACGGCTATTGTTATCACTCTAGCTAAAACCACTTCACAACTGGGTAATGATATAACTTCCCATCAAGCAGAGAACAAAAAAACTTCATTACTATTGAACCTGCTTTCCTCTTATTAATTATATTGAAGCCTGTCACTCTCTTACTTTCTTGCTTTCTTTCTCTCTCCAAGCTCCAGTTAGACATGTACATAAAAGGTTTCCCTGACTCCCAGGCACAGTGTTGACTGTGCATTCTCTGTTACAGGACTGTCAGGGTGACAGCTAACTTAGCTAGTATTTTTTGTCGCCTTAATAATCATGTTTTTTGTTTGTTTGTTTGTTTGTTTGTTTGTTTGTTTGTTTTTGTTTTTGTTTTACTGCAAATCCTATGCACTGTAGTTTTAATTAAGCAGAGTTACCTTTTCCAATACTAGTAAGAATAGTAAGATCTAATAATATCAGCTGACGTGGGCTTTAATGTTGACTGTATGCAACTCAGTCTAGTAAGTCTTATGATGAATATGAGATGAATATGATTTGGAAGTGAGCATCTTCTTAGGTATAAAGTTGCAATAGAGGGCATTGTTAAGATCATCCAAAACATTAATGATACTGATTTAGCTACTAGGATATTGTCTTCACCTGAGGCTCTATTACACTATATGGCCAGAAGTCAGGTCAGCACCCATATGTGCATGTGGAATATCCCATTCCTTCAATCTTCTCAGAAGGCTTTCAACTAGGTTTTGGAACTTGGCTGTGGGGATTTGCTCATTCAGCCACTAGAGCATTGGTGAGGTCAGGTACTGCTGTTGGGTGAGAAGGTCTGGGGTGCAGTCGGTGTTCCAGTTCATCTGAAAGGTGTTGAGTGGGGTTGAGGTCAGGGCTCTTTGCAGGCCTCTTGGGGTTTTCCACATCAATCTTGTCATCAAACCATGTCTTCATGGACCTCAATTTGTGCACAGGGGTATTGTCATGCTGGAACATGTCTGGACTGCCTTAATTCCAATGAAGGGAAACTGCAATGCTACAGCATACAAAGACATTCGAGACATTTGTGTGCTTCCTACTTTGTGGCAACAGTTTGGGGAAGAACCACATATGGGTGTGATGGTCAGGTGTCCACATACTTTTGGCCATATAGTGTATGTCAGTACTTCAACTGAACTTTAACAACCTATGTGTAATACATCACAGCAGGGTTTTTTTTTTTTTTTAGCTTTAGAAGACCTTAAATTCTTCATAAATCTGAAAATAAATGGGGAAAAACAAAGTAAACAGTAAAAGTAGAAATTATGATCTGGGGTAACTATGATATTAATACCTCTAAAAATCATTTTATAAAATTCTCTATGACCATCTTTTATTGTTGTAGATGGCGTTTTACCTGCATATGTCTGGTGAGGGCGCTGGCACTCTGAGTGTGTATATGATCACAAAGTCATCCCTCTCCCTCCTCCTCAACCTCACTGGGTATCAGGGCAACTACTGGATCAGACAGGAAGTACCCCTTTTCTCCAAAGAGCACTTCCAAGTCATGTTTGAGGGCAAAATGGATCGAAATGGAAGGGGAGACATCAGCATCGATGACATCACTTTCTCGCCAGGCTGTCTCTTTAACCATGATCCCAAGACAAACCACCCAGTCCCTCCGCCCACTGGTATGCTTTTATTCTGTCAGCTGACTTTTTGTTTTATCTTATTTTGTAATGTGCTTACTCAGGAAGAGCTGCTTCCTTCTGCTCTGTTTACTCACATGGCATGCACTGTGGACTGGAAACCTTCTTGGTCCATATCAATTCAAAGTAAAAACTCATTTGAATTTCAGCTGGTAGCATTATAAGCACTTCAATTCCCCTACCATTGCTCAGTCAAATCTATGGCTCTCATACATTATTGCTTTTTTTAACCAATATTGTCCCCTTCCTATACCACTGCAATATTTAATTCCCTCCTCTTGAGGTGTCTGTAGTTCCATATTCCTCATATTATTTCTTCATTTTCTAACCAGTTTTTCATAACCTTATCAAAGGCACTGTTAAAGCAGCCCCAAATGGTTAATGCAGTCGAAACATGAATTCTTATTTTATCACAATCTTATTCCATACAGCACTCTCAGTCACATTCTCTTTCCTTTTCTCTTCCCCTCCCCGGGGTTGGCCTGTTTTCTCTCACTGCATTAAGCACTGATAGGTTGTCTGTAGTGAGTTTTGCCCTGGAGAAGCGTCTCAATTGGTTCTCTGCCAAGACACAAGGTAATAGCACAGGAATACAGCCAGCCATATACAACTCTAGCCATTAGTTTTCAAAGTGCCATGTAGACTGGGGTGAAGGAAATAAAAGGAAGAAAGTGACTGGTAGTTGAAAATATAGTTATGGTTATAGATTATTCCACTGTAATTTTGTAAGAACCAGGAAGCAGATATTAGCATTGTAGTGTTTGTGGCTTGCAGAAATTTGGTGCTTGACAATTGATTCTGCTGGACGATTCACTTCTCTTTAAGTGTGTTTTCTTATTAGTAGGTCTGTGTCGGGGTCTGTCTTGCCTAAATTGGTGTACAGCAAGGCTTTCAATATGAAAAGCAAAGGGGCCCTTGAGCATCCCTACATTTATTTACACATTGACTCCTCTGAGACAGAGGCAGAATGAGTGAGAGTGCAATAGAGAGGGAGGTAAGACGTTCTAATTTATAGTCGGTTTTCACATTGATTGACAAGACCGCAGGGTGTGAGAAATGGGAACAAATGTTCCTGTGATACAAAAAGCTTAGTGTGTGTGTGTTTGTTTTTTTGTTTTTTTTTTTTCTCTCTCAAGAGTATTAGTGTGTAACTCTTTGACAGGGTCTGTGTGTGGTCTCCCTGAAAACAAAGACCCTGCTATGGCTGTGTCTGACTGGTCCTTCTCAGACAGTGTGTCTCTGCATAAATGTGTGTGTATTGCTAGCATGGTCTCATAAGAGTTTGCCTGTGCCATATAATTTTCAAAGAAAAGATTAAACCTGGCCTGTAGCAGATTTAATAACAATCTTAGCTTTTTAAATTTTTGGATGAAATTCAACAGTCATCTTCGCTTGATCTGATACCTTAAAATTCTTTATGAGAGGATGTTGTGATTACAGTTTAAAACAGGTCAATGTTCTGCTTTAAACCATATTTGTCGGATACTGTGACAAGTATGTCCTGCGAAGCACAAGTTGATGAGGTAACTTTAGGTTAATATCAGGTCTAACAATGTCTCAATATGTTTTTTTTTTTTTTTTTTAATTAACTGTATGGAATTAAAGAAAAGGCCTTTGATATATTTTCATATTTTCCTATACTCACAGGTATCCATCTTTTTTTGTTTAGCAGCAACTAATCATCTATTAATCATCAGAAAAGACCATTCCAACCAATCACATCATATTTCTAGATAAAGCCTACACTATCATGTTATTAAGTATATATAGCTCAGGGCCCTGAAACACAGGTGTCATGCAGCACTTTGAATAATTTAAGTAAAGTTTTATCATGACTATAATATTGTACTTCTACTTGATTACATGGGTACTTTTAATTTTAATACATTTCCAATAAATCGATTCATGTTTGCATTTTTCTTCCAATGCTATTCATTCATCATGGTCTTTTGTGGGAAAAAAAAAAAAAAGAAAAGAAACGCTTGTTAGATTTAAAAATAATTAATTAATTAATTTGGAAAAAAAAAAAAAAAAAACCCTGATAATTATTTCCATTGTGATCAACATTTATATTTATTTAGTATACCTGGAGTGTATCAGGGTCAAGTTCTGAGCCATAAAGTATTTCTTCGGTGGTTGTCATTTTTCTGGTTTGCTGCATGCCAAATTATGTTATTACCAAAAACGTTTTCCAGAACATTAATTAAGTTTGAATGTGTGTGATTTGGGAAAGACTATTAGCACTAAAGGATGTAATGTGGAATGAAGTTTTGTGACATACACTAAGACCATGGCCATGACTAGCTATGAAGACACTAAGGTCCAGATCTTGGTACACACACACGATTTTGTTTACATCTCATGTCGCCTGTCTCCAGCTGTCATATTCAATATGGAAACAGTAATGTCTTGATAATATGGTGGCAGACTGTAGTCTACTATGGGGAAAAACTTGCATTCCAGGATCCAGTCAGCCATGATGACTGGTTCTCAACTGACCTCAGAGCAGCTAAATCTTTAATTTTTTTTTTTTTTTTTTTTAAAGTTGTTAGCCAAAACTTGGTATTTGCAGGAATGTTAGCTTATTAAGTTCAGCTATAAGCTCTACAGTTGTGTTTAAGTAAACACTTAAGTCTAATTTCAATTAAAATTTTGTTGTTTTGTGTAACTTCACTGATTAATAAAATACTATGAGCATGACAAATTTCATTAGCTATTTCATGAACTACTTATTTAACTCAATAAAAAGAAATAGTCTACCTTGACAAAAGAATTTAGCTGAATAAAATTAAACTAAATGAAATAAAATATTATAGACTAAAATATTTAACTCAGTAAAATGACGGGTTTAACTGGATCAAAATATTTAATAAAAGTAAGTCAGAGCAATTTATGGAAGAATGGAAGGATAGCATAATGGAGATTAGAAATTAACTATTTTTGCAGTACACACATGGCATTGAGATACAGTATATTAACCATGAGATATTTCTGCAGTGTGAACATCACTAAAATTTAGATCCTGGTTACGGCCCTGGCTCATACAAAGTTGGCCAAAGAATTAACTGACTATACAATACACATATTTGTTTGAGGTAGAGTAATAAATTAGCTTCATAAATGTGTAAAGAAAAGACTAGTTAGATTAACATGTACAATTATATGATATTTATACAGGAACCTCTTAGTCAACAGTATTTTTGTCAACAATTAGGATCAATAAGCAATTTTAATTAGCAGTTTTAAATTAATATAGTATTTAAAATTGATAAATCAACAAACAGTAAATCAGTATTTTCATCTGATTAATGAATCCTCAACTGGAATAATTTTCTTCCTAATTTCCTGTTTTCATGCTGCTTGCCTAATTATTTTTGCTTGTTGTGAATATTGTTTGTTTGAATATTGAATTTAAATGGCAGCACATATGCTCAACAAGGAGTGTGAATTGTTTTCACGTCTTAACGGCTAAACACTTGATATTGACTGGCTTACTAAAGACCTCCATGTGTTAGTATCTCTACCGGTTTCAGTCATGCTAATAAGATGGCATGATGAGTTTCACTGGTGGATTGAGAATTTTGAACTCTACACTATACCTGATTTGAAGCACACATCTGCAGTCAGGGTGCATGAGGCCATGTGGATTTGATCAGCATCACATCACACATCAGATTCAGGCTCAGGGTTTTAATTATGTTCACTTTGCTCTGGAGCAACTGGAGAGATTCCCTGATGAGAGATATGATTCACACAGCCCACCGTGCTTCTCCTCAGCTTTGTCACAGAATTTTATTTTTCAGTTATCTGATGACAGTGTGTGATTTTGTGTGCGTGTGGGTATGTGCAGATTTGATCTTGCACATACCTGAACATGCACAGTGATGTGCGGGTTTGTATGTTTTGGCTTTGTTACTGATTACATGGAAGAAGAAGAAATCCTTGTTCTAGGGCTAAGCGTTGTAGAGAAAATAGAAAAAGATGACTGGAATGATGTAAAAAAAGAAGTGCTGTCTGGCCTTGAGCTCTCCACAGGAAGAAAAGATTAGAGAATTTATTCATTCTTTTCATCACTCATTACAGAAACCTCCCCTCTTCCTCACGCCTCATCACCCCTTTAATACCCACGAAATTCCCACAAGCAGAGATCTACACACACACAGTGTGCATTTCTCCCATTTCTACACACTGTGTTACACAATGTATATTTTAATATTTGTTTTTACATCATACTTGTCTGTTTGTCCTCAGACTTCTGCCCACTAGGTTTACTCCAGTGTGATAATGGTGACTGTTACAAACCAGAGCAACTATGTGATTTTATTGTCAACTGTGGGGACAACAGCGATGAGAAGAACTGCGGGACTTCCTGCTCATTCGAAGATGGACGTTGTGGCTGGAAGAGTTCTCATGCAGACAATTTTGATTTAATGCTGGGCACTGGCTCCGCCCAGAGCATAAGACCACCATATGATCACACTCTGATGAATGAAAATGGTAGGAAGATTACTTTGTCCTGAGATGTTTACACACAGATATCTGAGCTATTAAAGCATGTACATAGGCTGCATTTACACTGTGGGCCTTGATGCACAATTTCGATATTTTCACACAAATCTGATTTTTTTTTTTTCTTCATTTTTTGCCCTGCTTGTTTACATATACATACGACCTGACACCTGGGTTCGATTCCCAGCCAGGGAACCAACCCAGCCACTGGGTTGCACTCAGGCCTGGATAAATGGGAGGGTTGCATCAGGAAGGGCATCCGGTGTAAAACCTGTGCCAAATCAAGTATGCGGACCAACGATCTGCTGTGGCAACCCCAAAGCCGAAAGAACGACATCTTGTTTAATCTATACTTAACTGACCAATCTAAAAATTCATATCCTATCAAACTGACCTTTTTTTAAGCGTTTATTTATTTATTTATTTTTATAGCTTTTTGGCCTCTTTTATGTGTGTCTATGATAGCATTTGAACACAGGCAAGCACAAGGCACATTTATTCAATTCATTTAAATGACAGTTAGCTTATGCTATCATCCAACAGTAAAGTTACATGATCAGGAGTGATTAGAGTGAGAAGTTGTTCCGAAACCTCCATGATTTAACCAATGTTATTATACTTAACCCTGGTCAACTTGGCTGTGATGTTGCAATGACTTTAATACAATGACTTTGCAAGTGGCTGTATCTCAGCACAAAACATTGCTCATTCTGACAATTAAATAGCATTAGAATAATATCCAAATGCATTAGTGTTGTAATTACTCTGTGAGTATAAGCTATTAATCATTGTTACTATATTGGCACTTGCAGTGCTGATATCATAAAAGCCTGCGTTATGCATTAAGCCCTCTGCCAAAACACTATGTTGGTATTTTGTTCATTCATGACCTTTGTGTAATCCTAGAACAAAAAATATATATGTTTCATCAAATTCCTGCAGATTGATCTTTAATCGTGACCCATCATGAGTTCCTGAGTAGCTGTGCATAGTAATATTTTCGCTATATGCTAATGTGAAACACATGGCTACAATCCTGAATCTCATTTATTCTGTTATCCTACCCCTCTCTTTTTTCTCCTCTACTTCCCAGGCCACTTTTTGTATTTGGCGGCCACTCCAGTGGGTCTAAAGGGGGATAAAGCTCATATGAGAAGTTTTGTATATAAAGAGTCCAGCGCCACCTGCAAACTGGCTTTCTGGTACTACATTTCCCACAAGGCAACAGGAGTCATCCGGGTCTTCTTAAAGGTAAAACACTTAAAACACTTCAAAGTAAGTTACTGTAACTTCAGCCAGAATTACGTCCATGTAAAATGAGGTGAAGGGATGTTAATAATGAAAAAGGTGTAAATAGGAAAGAACAACTCAGTGCACTACTACTATGACATTACATTTACAGCATTTGGCAGATGCTCTTATCCAGAGCAACTTACATCTATCTCATTTACACAGCTGAGGATTAAGGGCCTTGCTCAAGGGCCCAACAGTGGCAGTTTGGTGGTGCTGGGGTTTGAACTCGTAATCTTCTGAGCAGTAGACCAATACCTTAACTACTGAGCTACCACTGCCTATGAGTTTCCAGAAATGACGTTACAGTATGTATTTTAATTACCAATCACAGGATCTGTTGCATCTAGGAAGTAGAGCTAGCGGAAGGTAAACAAACTGTTACTGGAAGAACACAAACATACAGTATCTCACAAAAGTGAGTACACCCCTCACAGTTTTGTAAATATTTTATTATATCTTTTCATGGGACAACACTGAAGAAGTGACACTTTGCTACAATGTAAAGTAGTGAGTGTACAGCTTGTATAACAGTGTAAATTTGCTGTCCCCTCAAAATAACTCAACACACAGCCATTAATGTCTAAACCGCTGGCAACAAAAGTGAGTACACCCCTAAGTGAAAATGTCCAAATTGGGCCCAATTAGCCATTTTGCCTCCCCGGTGTCATGTGACTTGTTAGTGTTACAAGGTCTCAGGTGTGAATGGGGAGCAGGTGTGTTACATTTGGTGTTATCGCTCTCAAATGTCCCCACACTATCAGACATGATCAGGGACAATTCTCAAATCAGAAGTTGTGGATTAATTTTCTATAACAGCACAGCTCTGAAAGTTGCTTCAACTGTAACATAAATGTCAGGTTTATATTATTGTGTTAGTTCTAACACATTATTGTTCCTGTAGTAACAGCTCCTACACAGGGACCTGTATGGCAGACACTCCACATAATCAAAGGCTAATAATAATAATAATAATAATAATAATAATAATAATAATAACAACAACAACAGCTGTGATGTTACAATTACTTTAATTATGCTTTGCATGCGGCTGTATCTCAGCGCAAAACATTGCTCATTCTGACAATTAAATAGCATTAGAATAATATCCAAATGCATTAGTGTTGTAATTACTCTGTGAGTATATACTATTAATCATTGTTACTATATTGGCACTTGCAGTGCTGATATCATAAAAGCCTGCGTTATGCATTAAGCCCTCTGCCAAAACACTATGTTGGTATTTTGTTCATTCATGACCTTTGTGTAATCCTAGAACAAAAAAAATATGTTTCATCAAATTCCTGCAGGTTGATCTTTAATCGTGACCCATCATGAGTTCCTGAGTAGCTGTGCATAGTAATATTTTCACTAGGAGAAACACATGGCTACAATCCTGAATCTCATTTATTCTGTTATCCTACCCCTCTCTTTTTTCTCCTCTACTTCCTCAGTGCTTTCTGATAGTCAGTAACGTTCCCAAAACAATACATTCTTCCGGACAGAAGTGTTTACACTTCTTGGTTTCTCAGTAAAATGGCAAGCTGTGGTTTTCTTTTGTCTTATTAACTTCAAGACAGAGAGAAAAAAAAGGCTGGTGTGCAAATGATGGTTTAAATGTTATATGTTATAATGTAAGCGGTAAGAGCGGGGCCGGAGTGGGACTGATTTTCAGCCCGGGTACGTCATCTGAGTGGCCCACGCACTCACCTGGAATGTCCACAATGACAAATCCACAGTTTAAACTCTTTTGGCTATTTATTTTCAAAGATATCGCATAATAGGCACCAACTACAACACAAATAAAAAAATTTTTAAAAAATGCAAACAGGCGTAAAATAAATCTAAAAGGCTATAGCTAATTTCAAATGAACACATTATCAAAATTATATTTCGACTAAGATAATTCTGACTTTAATTTTTATGCTTAAACAGACACTTTTACTTTATTTCCACCCGAATTTCCTTTCAACTGAGCCGTTTTGACATTTACTACTACAAAAAGACTATAAAAATAGCAAATATCTGTCACACAGAAGGCCACATAACAATTCTCATACTAACAAATCAGTCATTCATAAATATCTCAGCAATGCTTTGAGAACTTCTTGATGATAAAATTGCTGAACACTAAACTGAAAGGAGCTTGAAGATGAACAGTAGATGAGCTGTCTAGAAATTGTAGTTTGTCGAGCTATAAGGTTCTCATGATTTAAAGCAGTAGAGTGTTTACTGTGACTTTTTCCCTGGAGGTAATTTCCGCTTATATTATTTGCACTTGGATGATCGCACAACAGTCATTGCTGCAGTAGCATGTATTACGCAGTGCTACACTGTGCGCACCATAGACATCTGTCTCAGCAGCTGCATCGCTTTTATCTGGGCGCTTTTATGTTTGTCGCAAAACAAGTCTGTAAGTTTGGCGCATTTACTTCTTCTTCTAACGCCTTTTTCGCCACCCTTTTCTTTTTTGCTGTCCATATTGATTAAACCCTAAGGGAACTCTCTGGTCAAACTGTAAACCTGTACATTTGTCATGTGACCAGCCTGGAATCAATCGACCGATTAGGGATCGGAGGGCCACACTCATTGTATCATTACCTCCTTTGTTTCAGTCTACCTGCACTATGCTTTGGCAACAGTGTGATAAGATTCATGGTAATAATTCATGCACTGTTGAACTGAATTGAATTGTGCGTGTGTGTTTGAGTATACGGCTCAGAGCACAGCTGCCTACACTGCACCAAGTAGTTCTAAGTTATAACGCTAGCATTCAATTTATTGTGACGTTAGCCCACGGCCCACCGGGAATTCTCCAGGTTCCCCCGGTTAGCTGCTCCATCACACGGAACTGACTTGTCTCACAGACGTTCCATAACATTATATGTAACTATGAACCTTTTTTTTTTAAAGTGCAATGTGTAATGATGCTTCATTAATACGTTTGCCTCGCACCTCCAGGGTTGGGGGTTTGAATCCCACCTCCACCCTGTGTGCATGGGAGCCTGCATGTTCTCCCTGTGCTTCGGGGGTTTCTCCGATTTCCTCCCCCAGGCCAAACACATGCATTGTAGGCTGATTGGCATTTCCAAATGAGTGATGGGTTGGCAACCTGTCCAGGGTGTTCCCCGCCCCGAGTTCCCTGGGATAGGCTCCAGGTTCCCTGCCACCCTGTGTAGGATAAGCGGTACAGAAAATGGAAAGCTGGATGTCAAATAGTTGTGGTATAAGAGGAATAACACACTTCAGGCCAGGCTGTTATATGAAAATAATCCACTTTGGGGTGATAATGGCCCTCGCATCACACCGCCCCATATGGATTATTTTTGTGTAACAGCCTGGTCCATCATGTGTTATTCTTTACTTACAACATTACTGTCTGCAATAAACATTATGAAGTCTCACAACACATGCAATTACACAGACATGATAATGTATTATATATACTATATGAGACATGTTACAACACAAAAGAAGAAATTGATCTCTCTATGTCCAGTTGTCTGTTTTCCTTCTCTGTCTTGGTTTCAGTCTTAGACCCACTTCTGGGTAATCTGAGGATCTTAAAGTAGCTTTGCAGCTCAGTTTGTGCCATCTGTACAGACGGCTGAGCAATGCCAACTTGCCCATGTGTTTATCTGGTCACCCAAACACCAGAACAGCCTTCCACTACCATCTGGCCCTGCAGTTAAGATGGAAACACTCCCAGACACTGTCTGTTTTGCGTGTGTGTGTATGTGTGTGTGTGTGTGTGTGTGTGTGTGTGTGTGTGTGTGTGTGTGTGTGTGTGTGTGTTTAAATTTCATAATTTTCATCTTTATATGACAGGAATAAAATAAGGTGCAGATTACACTGATGATTATTATTGTATTGTGATTTTTTTTGTTTGTTTGTTTGTTTACCTTTGATAATCAATAGATAATGATGTTTGAATTCAGTAGCTGTAGCCAACAAATTGCAGAGTTTCCATGAGACAATGGAAGAACCAGAGAGATAGTAAAAGTGTGTATGTGTGTGTGTGTGTGTGTGTGTGTGTGTGTGTGTGTGTGTGTGTGTGTGTGTGTGTGTGTGTGTGTGTGTGTGTGTGTGTGTGTCTTTTACTGAAATAAATTTACTCCCTCAGCTCTTGCTTCGCATCAACCCAGTAACTCAGATAATTAGAATAACAAAATATTAGTCACACCTAATCACATAAACAGTAAATATATCACTATCTCATTCCTTATTCTGTTTCACACTCTTTAGTTTCTAAAACCAATATCATATGATTATAAATAAATCAGTCCCTCCATTATTTCGCAGAAATGAACGCAAAATCAAGCAAACTCCGCAATATTCGGAGGACATTACCGCAGATGTTCCGCAGATTTGGGCCCAGATGCGTCATGTCACACCATCAAAACGCGCATTCAGCCAAAGCTCTCTTTGATTCACGTGCGTCGAACGTGAGTGCAGCTAAAAGGTCTCATTTACCACCAAACATCACTGCACAAGACTGTGCAAAACAATTTCGTGCAATTCAAGTACTTTTCCGCAAAAAAAAAATAACAAAAAAAAAAAAAAAACTCTGCAAATTGCATCACCAATTTTCAAAAAAGCTGCAGCAAAATCAAACATTTTTGGCAGCAACAATCACAAAAAAAAAAAAAAAAAAAAAAAAACTCCGCGAAATCCTGTACGGACTGATAAATGACTGTCAGATGATATTTTCACAGCAGTTTAAACATGAGTGAAGTTCTTTCATTGGTTTCATAAGCAAAGTGAGTTCTAAGTGTTATAAAAGTAAATAGTGATGAATATATGAATGATGAATAAGTGCTGAGGTCAGACAGGGTCAAAAAACAAATATACAACAATTATGGTTCCCAGGTTGTTTAGACCGGGCGAATTGTACATTCAGAAGAAGTAAATAAACACACACACACACACACACACACACACACACACACACACACACACACACACACACACACACACACACACACACACACACACACACACACACACACACACACACACACACACACATACACACACAGAGACATGTGCCAAGAGAGACTGTAATGTATATTCCTAAGAATGCACTGGCACAAACACTCACCTTATGCTGTTCAGTCATCCAATAATATTCTATTCTATTATGTCTAATATTTGATTAAGTCTGTACTTGCACTGTCCCACCTATAAATCTCTAGAAGGTCTACACCGAGATTGGCTGTTTGTCTGCGCTTATGTTTTGCCTCCAGCAATAATGCTTCTCTCTACACTGCAGCAGACTGAGCTGTAGCTTGATGGATTGACTGTATAGTGCCCATAATAGCGCAATTATTTTTTTACCCTTTGCTAGACTCTAAGAAGCATAGGCCCATCTCCTGCCCCATGCTGCAGGATGGATTGGATTGGATTGCAATGAGTGCCAAAAGCGTAGACTCCCACAAATTTTCAAACATCGTAGTATTCCATGCTTCTTTGCACTTTCAAAGACGGTGATATTATTAAACACAGTAGCCATGACGTATTTCTGTCAGGAAATGGAGATGAAGGCAGATACAGAAAGTGCTACTTTGTTTACTGCTGATGCTGTGTGCAGCCATGTGGATTTGATGTCACTCTGCAAACTGGGGAGGAACTTGTAGTTGAGAAGACTACCCCAAGTTGACGAGTAAGAATTTCAACTCGAGGGGGTGTTTTCTTTAGCTTTTCCTGCTTGGAGGTTGGGAAATACAAGTTGCAACCTCAAGCCAAAAGCAACATTACTATGTGTTACCCAGTACTTACAAGATTAAGCCCATTTTACACCATATGTTGTAAATGTGAAGAAATCATTGTAGCCTTTTACACCCAAAAGAATTAGATCACTGTGTAATGTTGCAGTCATTCTACCACGGTTTCGAGACGCAGGTCATGCAGACGGCGCTGTAAATTATTAAATAATGTCAATCCAGTGAGATTTTCCCTCCAACGCTCAGACAGTTCACAAAGTTTGAAGTTTGAGAGTGTGAGCTGCTTCCATGTTTAAATGATAGGCACAATGTAGCATAAATATTCTATTTGGTAGTGTTTAGTCAGACAACAGTGCCACAGTACTGTATGAAATAGAAACAGGGCATCTGTGAAAAATGTTTTAGCACCTGTGTTAGAGTTTCCCTCATTCTCGGAGTCGTTCGCTAAGCGAAGACTTCCGCATTCCACTCTCTGTAGTAGCGCAAGCTCCATTCACAAAAACCCGCTGGATTAAGCATTCATGAACTCTCGCTTTGTTTATATCACCATGTGCTTGTGTTTTGGTTTACGTCACCGAATCCTTTATGCTTATTGGTTCTCTGGTTTGTGTCATGTCTCCGCCCCTGCTCATTCATAGGTTTGCTGTTTATGGTTTAATTATTAGATTCAGGTGTTCTGTGTTTAACGTCGTTTGTTTCTGATTTGTTTGTGTATTTAAACCTCCTTCCGGTTCCGCTTCCTTGCGGAGTATTAAGGTAAATAGACTAGATAGAGGTCTTCCTAGCATGTGCTGTACGCCTGCTACTTTTTCGCCCTCTCTCGCCCATAGTTCCTAGCTCCTAGACCATTGCTGAGTTTTGTGTTTTTGCTTCTAGTTTGTTTTGTTTCATTCTCACGTATGATCTCTTTTCAACTACTGCCTTGTGGATTATCTCTTTTGGATTATTGCCTTATCTTTTTATGGATCATGGTTTGTTTCCCCTTTTTTGATGTTCCATTACTTTTGAAGAAACGACGTTAAACACAGAACACCTGAATCTAATAATTAAACCATAAACGGCAAACCTATGAATGAGCAGGGGCGAAGACATGACGCAAACCAGAGAACCAATAAGCATAAAGGAGGCGGAGACATGACGTAAACCAAAACACAAGCACATGGTGATATAAACAAAGCGAGAGTTCATGAATGCATAATCCAGCGGGTTTTTGTGAATGGAGCGTGGAATGCGGAAGTGTTCGCGTAGCAACGACTCCGAGAACGAGGGAAACTCTAACAACCTGTCATTCATTCAATGTCATTCTTTTTTTTCCACACTTGCTGTCAGGAAAAGGTTTTAGTGTAGCTGCTGCTGCAATGACCATCAGCGGTCAAGGTGTTGAGTGAACCTTTTTATTTGCTTTTTTCTGAATACACAAAAATGTGAGGGTTTTCGATTTGGCATATCAGTGCAAATTTGGTCATAACTTACATTTAAAGTGGCATGAAAAATAAAACTTTACAAGTGTTAATATGACAATAACTGGAGACTCCCTGAACAACTGTTTGCTTTAATTTTCATCTATGCTTTTGTTTACCTAAGCCTAAAATCTTTTGTGAAGTTTTTTTTTTTGTGATTGCTGCAGCCAAAAATGCTTGATTTTGCTGTTTTGTTGTTGTTGTTTTCCAAAATGTGCGATGCAATTTGCGGAGTTTTTTGTGCTTTTTTTTTTTTTTTTTGTGGAAAACTACTTGAATTGGTGAAACTGCAACTGCATGAAATTTGAAGAGGGCTTTGGCTGAATGCGCGTTGTGATGACGTCATGTGACGCATCTTGGCCCAAGTCTGCAGAAAATCTGCAGTAATTTTGAAAAACTGCAACCTCCTCAACCTGAATATTGCAGAGTTTGCTTGATTTTGCGTTCATTTCTGCGGTCGCAAAATCAAGAAATCCTAGAGGGGCTGTGATAATGCACCATTATACTGGTATATAGATCCAAATCAGCCAATCATGTGGCAGCAGCACAGTGCACAAAATCATGCGGATACAGGTCAAGAGCTTCAGTTAATGTTCACATCAAACATCAGAATGGGGGAAAGTGTGATCTCTGTGACTTTGATCGTGGCATGGTTGTTGGTGCCAGATGGGCTGGTTTGATTATTTCAGAAACTACTGATCTAATGACCAGGTAATGTTTTTCAAATCTTCGATCTGTCCAGTTTTGTTCAGTCTGCGCCCACTGTAGGCTCAGGTTCCCGTTCTTTACTGACAGGAGTGAAACCTGATGTGGTCTTCTATTGTTGTAGCCAGTCTGCCTCAGGGTTTGATGTCTTGCGCGTTCTGAAAATCTTTTCTGTTCACCGTGGTTGTAAAGAGTGATTATTTGAGTTACTGTAGTCTTCCTGGCCAATCCCCTCTGACCTCTCTCATCAACAAGATGTTTCCTCTTGTTTGTGTTATTGTTTGTTTGTTCGTTTGTACCATTCTGTGTAAACTCTACAAACTGTGTGAAAATCACAGGAGATACCAGTTTCTGAAATACTCAAACTAACCTGTCTGGCACCACAACCATGCCACAATCACTGAGACATATACATATATATATATATATATATATATATATATATATATATATATATATATATATATATATATATATATATATATATATATATATATATATATATATATATATATATATATTTTTTTTTTTTTTTACATCACATATGATTTTATCCATTGCACTGCTGCCACTTGATTGGCTGATTCGATAATTGCATGAATGAGCAGGTGTACAGATGTAAAATAAAATGGATGGTAAGTGTATATCAGGTACTATATCCTTATACACCCTTTATTTATTCTACACATTGAAATATATAAGATCTGTGATTCAATATTATTGGGAAATAGCACTACAGTACTTCAGTACTATAGGAAGAACAGAATACACATACATGAAGAAAATAAATTTAAAAAATAATGGTAAAACTCTTTTACATGTTTAAGCTTGACCTCCTCAGACAATTAATTTCACATTTCACTGTAGGGTCTTTAAAAGAAACAGTGAATTCAGCTAGTGAGTGACAGGTTGTAAGTCATGAGCCAGACTAACACGTTTAGGTCCTTGAGCAAGATCCTTAACCCTCAACTGCTTACATGCTTAAATTCTGCTCTAATTAAAGTGTCGCTGGATAAAAGCATATACCAAATTAATAATGCACTACTATAAGGCTCTTAGTAGCATTGTGAGTAGGAATTTGGATTATACAGTATATAACAGTCCATTAATTACACTGGCTGTAATGCATTTTGATTACATTGTATTGATATTTAACGCCCCACCTTTGCAAGCTTTAGTATAGTGGTCTATTAATTTGGTCTGACATTTCCCAGGATTTTTCTAGCTTGATGAATGTTTTGGAGCAGCATTGTTTCATCCTTAATGGAAGGATTAATGCCCTTTTTTCTGCCCAGGTTTGCTTTCTCCTTACTCATGAGATGGTTACACCAAATCTATTAAAATACTGTCTCTAAATAGCTCTCAGGAATGTGGCCTATAGTATTGTATTATTGTATATCATAATTTTTATTTATTTATTTATTTTTTTTAGTTTAGAGATCAGAAAGTATCTAACATGAAACTTTGTGTGCTTGGCTCATATTATATTTGACAAGAATACATAATGTTATTGATGTGACACACTATTACAGACCTATTATTATGGTCTCCACAATCCAACTGAAGCAAGAATGCAGCTGGTAAATATGTCTGTGTATAAGTGATAAGTGACACCTGTGTAATGTGTGAAACTACTAGTTGAAGGGGTCAAACTTGTGATCTAGGCCTGACATACTGTAAATAGCTAACAATAAAAATAATTTCACAGCAAAAGCAGCAGAATTGAATGTAGTCTGATTTTATGCAGCTTGTATTTCAGTCACTTTATTCGTTATTTGAATCTTTATTCAACTAATGAATAAAGATTCTGCCTTGTGAAGAAGAGTTTACCTGCTAAACATGAATTGTAAGTCAGTTCCATGGGATTCTTCTCGTCTCAAAATCATATTTGTATGACAAAGTTCATCTTCACACCACTTTGCCCTGACAGTAACGTGCAATACAATTGTTTAAAGGTATGTACAGTACAGTACAGACCTACAGTACAGTAAATATGTACAGTAAATATGAACTAAAATGTTTTTGTGTGCGTATTTTAATAATTATTGTTTCTTTTGCTAAGAAATGATGTGAAGGTAAATGCATTTTTTTTTTAAATTCAAATGCATTGCTATAAAGTCAAAGTTTATAATCTGGATAAGGGGATATCTCTTGCTAACATGACGTGGAATAAAATCGGCATGCTTTAAGAAGAAGGACATCTTTGCTTTTCTTCCTGATTTGTGCAGATGCTGTGTTCAGTTCTGAAGCAAAGTTATAATTCCAGTTCAAATACGATGTGAATTAATTTTCTTTAACAGCAGCTCTGGCACTAGATAAGGTTTATGTTAATGCACTAGTTCTAATACCTTATTGTTCCTATAGTAACAGCTCATACACAGGGACTTGTAACAGCAGAGGCTTCACATAATTTAAGACTGACAAATAAATAAATAAATAAATAAATAAACACAGGGTGTCCCAAAAGTGTCCATACATAGGGGAAATTAACACTTTTTAGCAAAATGTAACTTTATTATTTATACAAAACATCCTCTACATGATTGCCATTTCCTTGTAAACACACACGGAGTCGTCTCTCACGCTCACGATTAACTCATGTTAACACATCTGGTGTTATGCATGTAATTACATGTCCATCACAACCTTAGCGACAGCTTCCCGATCCAGCCATGAGAATGAAAAAGTGTTAATTTCCCGTATGTATGGAGACTTTGGGGACACCCTGTAGAATTAAAAAAACATGTTGTTCCCGGTAGTAGATGTTTGTTTAGCATTTATAGAAGGAGTCTTGGGTGTCCATGTCTTTGTAGCGGTCAGCAAGTTTCCAGACACAGGAGAGTCTTCAGGACAGAGGAGCTTATGAGTTCCGGTTTCTCAGTTACATGTCAAGCTGCATCTCATTCACTTTAAGAGAGAGGGGAAAAAGAAAGGCTGCTGAGGGAATGACTGTTTATAACTGCTATAACATAAGCACATAACAGGAACTTACTTGTATCGTGGACGTTCCACAACATTAAATGTAAATATAAACAGCTAAAAAGCACCATGTGTCGTTCATTAATGAATGAAAAATTGTAATCGATTGGCAAATTGCCGTGCTATAAAAGGAATAACACACTTTGGGCCGTTCTTCCAGTCGGGCCATATCACATAACCTTGGCATTGTTTTCGTATAATAATAACGATTTTGTATAATGTGTGTTATTCCTTACGGACTTAAAAGGCTGCTTTGAGTTTTTCATGTGCATCCGACTGTCAGTAATGCATACAATATAACTGCATTTTATATAATATCCCAGGTAAAGTTCTGGTTTTGTCTGTCACATGTGATGATCAGACGGAGCATGAGCTGAAGGAGGTGTGGATGGAGCAGAGGACGATGCATGAGTGGAGGAGAGCTGAGGTGCCTCTGAGGAACCTGAGGAACTTTGAAATTATCTTTGAGGTAGTGCGTGCGAGAGACGTCAGTGGCGGGGCAGCGCTCGACGACCTACAGTTTATCAACTGTGCCCGCAGTGAGTACACACACACACACACACACACACACACACACACACACACACACACACACACACACATTTAACTTCATTGTGTATTGCCTCATATATCATTGTTTTCCAGTTCAGTGGTTTCGAGCTTTCCCTGCTCCCAGAACACCTGATTTAATTTATCGAA
This sequence comes from Cranoglanis bouderius, assembly GCA_023630585.1. NCBI lineage: Eukaryota > Metazoa > Chordata > Actinopteri > Siluriformes > Cranoglanididae > Cranoglanis > Cranoglanis bouderius. The sequence goes on from CM042563.1 coordinate 10,128,280, forward strand.
CCTATTAGACAGTAACTATCTGATGAGTTACATCAAGTGTGTTAAATCGCTAAAAAGTACAGCACAAGGTTGCACCATGACTGGAATTTTAGTGTCAGACTCGAGCCCTGGAGGCTCGCAACACTAACTGAGTTCAGCGTTCTACCTCATTTAACATATCTGACTCAACTGCTAATTTCCAAGGCCCTTGTGGTTTGTGTTTGTTGTTAGAAGAGTGTACTGGTGTGTCCAGGTTTTTAAACACGGGAAGGCAAGAGGAAAGCGGGTGGAGGACGGAGACCAAATGGCACCAAATTTAATCCTTGGTGTAAAATGAAGGCCATGTACATCATCCCTATATTCCTGTATTATTATATATCCTTTATAGCTCCAAATACGAAAGGAAGACAGAAAATACACATCGTTGTAGAGCTGAGGTAAAGGCTGAAGGTGCACAAAACTGTGTACAGACCACTGAGGCTTTCCTTATGTCTCTTATACATTTGGGTGAGTGATTATGGTTTTCAGGAACATTTCTAGAAAAGTTCACTTAGCACATATGGTGACGCATTCAAATGAAGTGTCAACTTTTAATTTCCCTCAAGTCTCATTATTGCTTAATATTATTCATGTAGTGACTTGACCAGCAGGACTCTTTGGAAAGCTCTCAGCAGTGCTTAATAAAACATCATATCCCTTGCTTAATTAGCTGATTAAAAAACACAACTCTGTTAAAGCTTAAGAGGCTCGATATTTGAGCACCTGCACATAATAGCTGGGATGATGCATGCATGTTTTGTAGCATGTCAGTCATGAAATCTAGTAATTAACGTTTGGAAAGAATATGGAAAGTGATCTTAGGACAGCTTCAAGGGAAAGAGACATTAACATTTATATTTATACCCTAAATTTTTCACTTTCACTTTCACTTTTCACTAAATCCAGAGTGACTTACAGATTGCAATAATTATCTTTATCCTTATATCAACCAAATTGATTACATGTAGTCTTACTAAATATAATACTTCTTCTCTCATCCAGCCAGTGACTGTATCCTGGCTGGCACATTTTATTTACATTTCATTTTATTTACATTACATTTAAAGCATCCAGTCAAGGAAATCAATGTAGAAAAAAAAAAAAAACTATCAAGAATCATACCAATTCCTCATCTGCAGTGACCTTCTCATACATGCTTTAGCTATCTGTGTGCATTTGAATACGGATAAGCCACTGCACTGTCGTGTTGAACTTGAGGATGAGCGCCCCTAGCCCTACCTCAGAATGTTTCAATATGCTGGAGTAAGCAAAGACTCATATAAAATGAGGTATACCCATCTAATTGAAAAATATCGACTGGTTTGACTAAGTGTCAAATATGCTCCATCCAGCAATTTCTTTGCTAATACCAGGTTAGACTAGCATCAATTCCAGTAGCTTACTGTCACGATAGCGCAGAACCACACTACCCATCAGCCCCTGCATGTCACATGATCTGGTCACATGTTCCCTAATCAATGTCACCTGTCTTGTTATGCCTTGTTATCACCATTATTTAAGTTCTCCTTTTTCTGTGTCTCACTGTCAAACTTCTGTTGTTTGTTGTGATTTATGTGCGCCGCATCATCGCTTATAGTCTGTTTGGTAACACTTTACAATAACAGTACATGAATAATCATGCACTAATACCTGAATTAATACTTACTTAAATATGAACTAATGAATTAAGGCATGTACTAATCACAAACTATTGAAGAGCTAACCTTAACTATGACATGAGTCTTATGCATTCATGCGTAAATAATGACCACTTTAAGTAGGTATTAGTACATATTGTTAGTTAATGTGTTAATTACTGGATTACTTTAATAATTTACATTCATCCTCCTTATCGAATGTAGAAAGACGCACTAATAAAAAAATTTTTTTTAAAAACATTAATTTCATCTCAACCCATTTTGCATCATTCTCCATCCATTTCCATTCAAATCCCACTGTAGTAGCCTATTAGCACGTGCTCTGGGTGGATAGGGCCATGGGCACTGCTCCTTTGCCCACAAGGGTGAAATGAATACGATAATGTTTATTCATTTAGCAGGCACAATAACTATTAACATTTAAAACCAGTGTTCTATTTAGTTTACCCCTATGTGTTAATTAATACATTAACAAACATGTACTAACATGTACTTAAGGTGGTCATTATTCACACATGAATTCATAAGACTCACGTCGTAGTTAAGGTTAGCTCTTCATTAGTTTGTGATTAGTACATGCCTTAACTCATCATTAGTTCATATTTAAGTTAGTATTAATTCAGGTATTAGTGCATGATTATTCATGTACTGTTATTGTAAAGTTTTACCATCTGCTAGTTTCTTGCCTTTTATCCATAGTTCGTGATGATGGTTCTTGTTTTCACTGCTGCCAATTCCTGACACTTACTAGGCATTATTAGCCAAAGTCAAATTCATGCTAATGGTAAATATTGGCTATTTTGATTCATTCAAAATAAGCAATATTTTGGTTATTTTGGTTTTTGATTAATTCATTAGCAAACTATATAGCTTTAGTCATGTACAGTACTCTGCAAAAGTCTTAGGCATCCTATCTTTTTTAGTACAAACTTTGTTATAGATTTTTTTTATTTTATGACGTCTACATTATCAAGTCAGTACAAAAAACATTTTAGATTCCCAAACATTAGTTTTCTAGCGCAAAATTAAATGTTACAGAAAAACGTTTGTATGTTATTAAAGAAAGCAACATATTACGTAAGAGACCACTTTTCAGACAAAAAACACAATGAAGGCTGCTGGGTTTTGCTGCAAAAATAAGAAGCAAGTGAGAAAGTCAAAGTCTCCAGAAGAACTGTGTCTGGTTCTGCAAGATGCTCAATAAAACTTACCAGCTCATTTCCTTATAAAACTGCACAAATAGTACCGGAGACTACTATTTTTATTTATTTATTTATTTATTTTGTCACACCAAATATTGACTTTGTTTCATTTACTACTGTTTACTGCTCTTTACGGTATTTTTTTTTTTTTTTTAATGTAGAAACATTTAATTTCATTATTTTGAAGGCTTATGATTTTTATTATCTTTGCTCTACAGCACTTCCTTGGATGTGCCTAAAACTTTTGCACAGTACTGTATATGACCAACAGACTTACTAAGATTGAATGATGTTTTCAAGCAAAACAATGTACTTGCTTGTAACCATTTTAGATAAGTTAAGATCAATTTCATGTGAAAATAGGACATTAATTAATTCCATCGGTTCAAAATATTTACCTTTTTTTAAATACGTGAATACATTTAAAAGTAGCAATGTTTTTACTTTTCGCTTCATATTTGCCTAGATTTTGGCCACTTTTACTTCAGTATGATTTTGACACATGATCTACTGTATACTTTCACTTAAGTCTCATTTCTCAGTACCTTTTCTACCTCTGCCTGTAACTACATGCTCCACACACACACACTTACATGGATGCACATGTGCTGAATACCTACAGTAGATATCCATGTATATTGCACACTAACACGTTTTTATTTCTCTTAGATCTTTTATGTATTTCTTTCTCTGTCCTCTCTGTCTGGTTGTAAAAGCAGAAAGTATTTAACAGCGTAATGAAAACAGTGATCAGCTCTTTACAGCTCTCCTGAAGCTACTTCAGTATTCATTTCGTGTGTGTGTGTGTGTGTGTGTGTGTGTGTGTGTGTGTGTGTGTGTGTTGTTCCCTAACATATATTAAGGAAGTAATTCGATATCTTTAAATATGATGAACTTATTCCTTATAATACTTATAACAGAAACAGTAACAGTATCTATAATGAATATAAATCCTGATAAATTGTATGTTTTTAATAATGTTTTGTCCGTTCCTCTAAATTCTTTGCTTTTCTTACTGTTGCTCAGTAATATCATTTACTTTTAAAGCATTTGGCAGACACCCTCATCCAGAGCAACTTACATGTATCTCATTTATACATCTGAGCAGTTGAGGGCCTTGTTCAAGGGCCCAACAGTGGCAGCTTGGCAGTGCTGAGATTTGAACTCACAACCTTCCGATCAGTAGCCCAACGTCTTAACCACTGAGCTACCACTTAGTCTTTATGTAGGAGATTTCCTATTTTCACTGTCACTAGTGTTCTGTGGTGTGATGTGCTTTTGTCTCAGCTCTTTTGCAGTGTGCGTGACAGCATGCTAGAATCTTGTGTGATTCGCTTGAAGGGGCTGAAGGATAATGGATTTCCTAGAAATCCTAGGAAGGCTGGTGTGTAATGCAGAAAACTTAGATTTCCTGCAGAGCGCTGATGTATGATGTGATAATGGGTAATGTGTTGTAGCAGTATCCATGCTAGTTCTGAGGTAAGGAAGTGCAAAGATGCTGAGGAGCTAATGATAGCTAATAAGAAGACATTTACTGCCTGAGAGAGATCAAATTCTGAAGGAGATTTGCGTCTCAGACTTACATCAGTTTTATCTGTTTTTCACAGTTCAGTAAAGTTTGTTCTGTAAAGATGTTTTTTGAGCAGATGCTGCATATTTGATCAGCCTTGATGTAATGAGCACACACACATACACACACACACACACATACACATACACACGCACACACACACAAGCTTAACCTTTGTTAAACTTCATTTTCTAAACGTTAATGACGTTGGATATATTGGACCATATATTGGATTTTTTCAGTCAGTGCATGTGTGTGTGTGTGTGTGTGTGTGTGTGTGTGTGTGTGTGTGTGTGTGTGTGTGTGTGTGTCTGGGACTGCAGACAGGCAGCCCTGGGGGCATGCTTTTATATCTTTGATATAAAAATTCATAAGAATATCTGACAGTTTTGTCTGTGAGGGGACATTTGGCTTTTTTCCCATGAGGAAAACTGCCTTGCACCATTTTATTTATTTATTTATTTATTTACCAAAAATTGCAGCTTTTATTTGGTAAAAGAACCAAGAAAGTTTTCGTTTTGTGACCGAGGTTAAGGTCGGGGTTACTTTTTACTAGGCATAGCATTAATTAGCTGCATTTATTAGATCAGTACAAGGTCCTCACAACTAGGGAGGTAGTAAAAGAAATGTGTATTTGTATTTGTTTATGTATCTGTATTTACATATACATGTTTCAGGTGGCACACATCCTGGTTCTTGCCCTGCAGCCACTGATTTTGTGTGCAACAATGGCAACTGTATTGTTTCCAGTCTGGTGTGTGACAATAAGCCCGACTGCACCGATGGATCTGATGAGCTGGACTGCAGTGAGTGGATTTTCTCTGCAGTTCCTATTTAACACAAAGCTGTAATGCCACACTTGTTATATTATACCAAACTAACACCCTTAAATGTGTGGTAAAAGAACCAGGACATTATTGCAGTGTTTGCCATTTGGGTCAGAGATGAAATAGGTATAAAACATAACTATATCTGGGATGTTACATGTCAGTTTGACATTCTAAACAAATCAGGAAAGCTATGTATCCTTTTATATTTCAGTTACAACTCATTTACAATCCTTGCATGGAGAATACAACTTTACTGTACAGTAAACTTCAGAATTAGTGGCACCCTTCATATGTATAGGATAAATCAGAACAGATAAATCATTCGTAGGAGTATTTACACAAGAAATTTGGTATTCATGAAAATCCCATCATTATGCAAAAAAAATGTATCTTACTCATGCTCCTGATGTGTGTAAATTTACACGTAAGAAAACTAACTAATCAACTTCAAAAGATATAAATCACGACGAGGTATTGCATTTTAATATATGCATTATGTTGATAAGTTTTAATGACTTGTGTATTTTTGGTTACACACACAGATTTAATAAAACTTTGTAAAACCCAGTCTTTTCGTATTAATGGCGTTAACTAAAGAAATATTAAATATGAAAAAGTAAAGAAAGCAAGCAAACATAAATCCATAAATGTAAAAAAAATTAAGATCAGTCATTCAATTAAGAATGTCTCTAAATAAAAGGAGAATGGACTCAGGCGGTGTATAAGTTGGTTCCATTTGATGCGGCATCTTCTTTAATGCTGTGTAAAACTTCATTAAAGTCAGCAGTGATGGATAAGTGATTGATCTGGTATGTCTCAAGCAATGTGCCGTACTGTAAACTCCCTATTACAGCATTCATCAACATGCACGTGTGAGTATGTTTGTAAATATTTTATAAAAAATGCTTTCAGAAGCCTGGAAAGCCAGGAAAAGGGCCCATGAAGATGTTCAAGTTTCAAGAATAGTTTAAAATCAACAATTCAAGCACCACCTCCATGATAATATGGTACAATGTTTACAAAGGCTGCATGAAAGAATCCCTTTCTGTGAGCAACATACAAAACTTCAAGTGTCATTAAAACAGGAATCATGTGTTTCAATCAATAAGAAAATATATTATCTTACAATGAGGGCACGGTGGCTTAGTGTCACAGGTTGCACTATTGCCTCGCAGCTCCGGGGTTGGGGGTTTGAATCCCGCCTCTGCCCTGTGTGCTCGGAGTTTACGTTTTCTCCCCATGGCTGATTGGCGTCTCTAAATTGTTTGTAGTGTGTGAACGGATGTTTGAATGTGTGTGCGATTGTGCCCCGTGATGGGTTGGCACCCCGTACAGGCTGTCCCCCACCTTGTGTCCCCAATCCCCAGGGATAGGGTCCAGGCTCCCCACAACCCTGTGTAGGATAAGTGGTATGGAAAAAGGATGGATGGATTATCTTAACATATCACTTACTGGGTTGTATCTTCATAGGGATTATTTATATATAAATGTGTATATAAGCATTATGTCCATTTTATGTTTCCCAGGCGGCCTGGCAGGAGCTTGTAACTTTAACATGCCTGAGGGTCAGTGGGAGGCGGCGTGTCAATTGGTGCAAGATCAGGATGATCACTTTGACTGGCAGATCGGACATGGCAGAAAACATCAAGTAACAGGACCATCCACTGATCACAGCCCCGGTAGGTGTTACAACTACGACAAACTTTAAAACTCATCTATTCTAATTAAACCAGTGGAATTTTACAAAAATGCAATTCTGTACCTAATTCTATAGATTAGCCAGTCAGTACAGCTGATAGATGAGGGTAATTTATACATGCAGTGCAAGCAGCATCTAAAAGGTTTTACAAACTATGGCCAGAGTTCAAAATAAAAATTATGATACTATAATCAGTGTCTGATTACATGGTTTCCTGTTATAACGGCCCTGAATTATTGATATACTCTAATATCATTATGGGAATTTCTAGAAGGGGAATTGAGGCATTGTTCCATTTTTTTGAGCTGCTTTTGGGGATAATTACGAGTCTGAGAGATCACAGGAGTGAAATGGTTGCATTCAGAGCAGCATGATAATGAAACTGTCCTTATCCTAACCATTACCTCCAACTAAAACTTGCATGAGAACTTTTTTGTCCGCTTCAAATATTATCTGTATTATATAAACAGGACAAAAGTAAATAAAATAAATAGTGACCGTAATTACCATTTTTAAGTTTAAATATATAATATAGACTCATGTTAAAGGGGACTTGAACACTCTGTAAAGGATAAATCAGCTTTAAATGCTTATTTATTTTGTACTGGGAGATCCCATTCCTTGTGTGCATGTTCTAGATAAATAACTTAAAGCATCAATAAAAACTATCTACAGCATTTTTGCCTGTCCTAGTCCTCTATAATTACACTAAATGAGTCCATCACAGACTTACCCAAACTTTTGCCACAAAGTTGGAAACACAGAATCATCTAGAATGTCATTCAACATTACAATTTCCCTTCACTGGAACTAAGAGGCCCAAACATGTTCCAGCATGACAATGCCCCTGTGCACAAAGCGAGCCCATGAATAGATGATTTGCCAAAGCTGGAGTGGAAGAACTCGAGTGACCTGCACAGAGCCCTGACCTCAACCCCACTGAACACCTTTGGGATGAACTGGAATGCTGACAGCACACCAGACCTTCTCACCTGACATCAGTGCCTGACTTCGCTAATGCTCTTAATGAGCACAAATCCCCACAGCCACGCTCCAAAATCTAGTGGAAAGCCTTCGAAGAAGAGTGGAGGTTATTATAACAGCAAAGGAGGACTAAATCTGGAATGGGATGTTCAAAAAGCACATATGGGTGTAATGGTCGGGAGTTCACAAACTTTTGGCCATGTACTTTACCTTGAAATCTAAATATTAAAATGCTTAAGTCATTCTTTATAGGTTAGGAAAAATAGACATTTTAGTGCTACATCATTCCCTCAACAATTAAACTGAACACATTCATTCCTATTTAAAATATTCCACAAGTCACATGATCAACAGGAAATTGCATCATCCAAATTCCCATGGTCAGTTTGAAAATACAACCCTGTTACTCAAATTATAGATTGAAAGTATATTAATAATTATTTTAAAAAATAATTTAAAGTACATCATTAGAATGTCCATGCCATTCGTATTGGATACTAGTATATTTCCTGTAACTTCAGAGCAAATCACAGCCAGTATCTGTAAAGAAATCTTGACATATTGAGATACTGTCACCTTTATATTTTCTTAGATTACATTTTTTACATTTTTTAAGAGTTACAAAGGCTATATGGCACCCTAATCATGGAAACACCCTAAAATATGTCATTAATTTAAAGTAAACATTAATGCTGTTGTTCTTCTAATGCTTCTTAAGTTCCAAGTGTAATTTCCTCAACATACAATTTCCTATATTGATGCAATACATAAAGTATGTACATGTATTCTGATTTAGATCAGACATTTCATGTATGTAATGAAAGTCTCTTGTGTATTTGTGGGTGTGAACTGGGAGATGGTGCAGGGAGCTACCTGTATGTGAACTCGGCCTTGCAGCAAGAGGGGGATGTTGCTCGTATAATCACCCAGCAGGAGTTTCCTGCCAGTACTGGTGTCTGCCATCTGCGCTTCTGGTTCCACATGTACAGCTCCAAACAAATGGGCACACTGAAGGTGAGAAAGAGAAAGACGTTGAGAGACTGGCAGGCAGCATTGATCTGATCTGAAATATAAGTCAATCATTTTTAGTCAGAGAAAACTAGAAACACTAAACAAACAAGGATAAACAATTGCTCGTTAATTATGTCCGCTACCGCTTCATCAATAAGTCTCTTAAATCTGCTTCTGCTCCACTGAGGCTTAATATTGCTGTGGTTCCACCAATACTGGAACTGGGCTTGATCCTCCTGAGCTTTCTAACTGTATTGTGTTTTCAGAGGTGGAAAGTAACAGAGCACAATTACTTTGTTACTGCTCTTGAATACTGTATGTTTTTTACTTGAATTTTTCTTTCACCTCATACTTTTTAGTTCTACTTCCTACATTTCAAAATAAAAAAGTCTCTACGTTCTATTCACTACATTTCCAAACACAACATTAGTAGATTTCTTGTTTATAATATATTTGTCAAAAACTAGCACTCAAGGATTTTATCAAAATTCCTCAGAAATCTACGCCTTAACACATGTGGCAGCAAGAATGAGATGTAATACATATCACTGTAATCTATGTTGTGTACATTTTGTATTGTACTATATATTTATTAAGGCAGTTTGTATTTTGCGAGCTCAGTATTAGCATTCACTACTTATTATTAGGGATGCATCCATACCAATTGTGGTATTGGGTTTTGGTCCAATACTATGCTAAGTTGCTCGTACTCGTAAAAAGAATTTCCAACCCCAACATCCGATACCACATGATACTATGTGATGTAATGTACACTGTCATGCTAATGAACAGGTGACATGAAATTACAGCGATCTGGACATATTTCTTGATTAATGGTGGCAATTAAAATAAAGCAATCTACAAACAGTGCTCTGCAAAAATATCAAGAGGAGTATCATCCTACATACTGTACAAGTAACCTGATAAAACATCTTATGGCACTTAAATACTATCTTTAATAGAGAGCGCAAGGGCGGCCAACCTGAGTGTTCATAGCAGTATCAGCGAGTGTGGTCATTATTAATGAAGTCAAGTGAATTGCCCATGTACAAAAGTATTTATGAGTGTGGAGTCACATGTGAGAGAAAACTGAGTACTGAGACACGTGCACTCATGAGGGTCTACACTTTGCAGAGAATCAAGGTGCAATTCAAAGCACCTTTTGCTCATGAAACAAGCCTAATTTCTCCTCTTCTCAACCAACACTCTATGCAGGTCATGTGGTAGCACAGTACAGTAATGAGGGTATTTTCTGAAATGTGGAATGTCTCAGTTTTATCTATAGACTAAAGAAACTCCACTCCCATGTTACGCATGTGTATTGTAGAAATTCTACTGGATTTGTTGATATTCAGTAGATGGATTTGTTGATGTTGGACGCACAGTAAGCTTGTGAGAAAACGTTGATATATTCATTGTATAGTGAACTTTTTTTTTGCCTGTGAGACTGGGTTGTGTTTAAAACACCATAACATATTAAACATCTTAAGTTCACTGCTAGCAGCACACTGCAGCAACCAACATAAATAAAGCCAAATTAAATGTTCCATGACACCTCTGATTTGTAATACTAAGTAGATTACTCATTTCTCTATCAGTATCTGTAAGTATCAAAAACATGCACTTGTGCTTGGGGTGAAAAAAATGGTATTGATGCATTCCTTGTTATTATTATACTAACTAAAATTTGAGAGATATTTTTTGTTAATATTTTTATACTTTTACTTTCATCCTTGACACTTTTTTTTCCTACTTTAACTTGAGTGAAGAATTTGAAGCTGTTCTTTGTCCAAAGTATTTTAGATTAATAGTTGCACTTTTACTTGAGTAAAGAACTTGGGTACTTGTACTACCTCTGCATACATCTAACCTCTAATCTCCCAAACTGTCCAAACTGCTAGAACGAGTGGTAGCCTCTCAGCTAAAGAGTTACCTTGCCATTGACAACCACTTTGAGCCTTTCCAGTCTGCTTTGTGTGCACTGTATAGCACTGAGACAGCTCTTTTAAGAGGCAGTAATGATCTTCACTCTGCTCACTCTGCTGCCTTCAAGAGAGTTACTTATCCAACTTGCCCTTAGAGCAGCCTTTAACACAGTAAATCATGACATTCTTTTCTCTTGTCTGACTTTTATTTGGATTCCTGGCCACCTGTATATCTGTGAGACTCCACTACCTCTATGGATAACCATAATTGTTTTGCTACATACAGTCAGCTCCATAAGTATTTGAACAGTGACACAATTTTTGGAATTTTACACCACCACAATGGATTTGAAATGAAGTAATTAAGATGTGATTGAAGTCTATAGACTCAAGGAGGTTAACAAAAAATACTGCATTGACTGTTTAGCAATTACAGACATTTTTTAGAGTCCCTCCATTTTCACAGGCTCAAAATTAATTGGACAATTGACAGATAAGCAGGTGTGGCCTGTTTCCTCAATATTTCATGACAGATTAAGGAGATAAGAGGTCTGGAGTTGATTCCAAGTGTTGAATTTGCATTTATTAGCTGTTCATGCAGTCCGAAGAGGTGTCGATGCAAGTGAAGGAGGCCCTTAATTTCACACATTCTTAAAAAAAAAAAAAAAAAAGAAGGAATGCACAGGCAAGCTCAGCAACACCAAAAGGCCCGGAAGGCCACGGAAGACAACTAAAGTGGATGATCGCAGAATTCTTTATTTGGTGAAGAAAAACCCCTTCACAACATCTACCCAAGTGTTGTAAATCTATTTGGATGACCATAAAAACACTGCAGTTTCTTTAGAAGTAAGATGACTGAAGAATCAAGAGACCAAGAGCCAGGTTATAATAAAAAGAGATAGTTTATTGTGTGCACAAAGACAATATGGGCATTTTATAGTCTAAACAAAAGTTGGACGCATCAAGATTTTTATACTGATGTGTATGTGCAAGAAGGCACATGCAAGACCATATAGATAACATCCAAGGCTAGAAGAAAAACATGGGCAAGAACAGAACATTATGACCCAAGGAACAGACACATGTACATCAGAAGTGAACAAAGACAGTTACATAAATCACATTAGATTGACTTTGAAATGAATAAATCATGTATCTATTAACCATAAAATCTGAATATATTACAAAACCAGAAATAATCATGGGAAAACAGGAAATAATCCCACAAATTCCCCCCCCCCCCCCCCCCCCCCTTGAATGATCCTAAAGGCGTTCATTTAAAGTAAGCTTAAACTTCCTGTACTGTCCTACATACCATACCCACTGGCCAGTTGATTACCCATCTATTACCCATCGTCAAAGTCTATAATCAAGAGATGCCTTTGTGAATGTAAATACAGAGGATTTACCTCAAGATGCAAACCACTGGTAACACTCAAGAACAGAAAGGCCAGATTAGAATTTGCTAGAAAGCATCTCAGAAAGCCTTCCTGGTTCTGGAACAAGATTCTTTGGATAGATGAAACCAAGATTAACTTATACCAGAATGATGGGAAGAGAACAGTATGGAGAATGAAAGGAAGGGCTCATGATACAAAGCATACCACATCATCCGTCGAACATGGTAGATGCAGTGTTATGGCATGGGCATGTATTGCTGCCAATGGAACTGGGTTGCTGGTTTTTATTGATGATGTGACTGCTGATAGATGTAGCAGGACGAATCCTGTGAAGTGTATAGAGTTAGACTTTCTGCTCAGATTCAATCAAATGCATCACAGTGCAGATGGATAATGACCCAAAACATATCACGAAAGCAACCTAAGAGCTTCTTGATGCAAAGAAATGGGTGGTTCTTAAATGACCAAGGCAATCCCCTGATCTCAACCCAGTTGAGAATGATTTTCATTTACTGAAGACAAAACTGAAGGCAGAAAAACCCACAAACAAGCAGCAACTGAGGGCAGCTGCAGTAAAGGCCTGGCAAAGCATCTCAAGGGTGGAAATTTGGTGATGTCCATGGGTTCCAGACTTCAGGCAGTCATTCACTGCAACGGATTTGCATCCAAGTATTAAGAATAATCTTTATATTTATAATTGTTAGTTTGTCCGATTACTTTTGAGCCTGTGAAAATGGAGGGACTACACTAAATACACTACTAAATGGCTTTGATACACACATTTTTAGAGAGAAGATTGACAGACTCTGAGGTATTGTCAAGTTCACACGTACAGGGTCACATTTCATCTAGGGTTACCTCTATTTTGATATAATGTTAGCATGCTGTGACAAAGTTAATAACATAGCTTTACCGGAGATGTGAGGAGAAGAGGTGGGATTTGGATAGCAGAAGGACTCGGATTTCTAATTTGCATATGAATGCATATTCATAGATCCTTGCATTCTTTATTAGGGTGAAGGTGTAGAGATGCTGCTAGGCCATTTTAAGAAGTTTTACTAGTACTTTTTTATGATGATGATAAATTCCCCAAGAAGGGAACATTATAAAACTGGAACACAGAGTCAGTATACTATGAACCTAAGGTTTTTGCACTAACTCTGTAGGTGTACACAGTGGGCAGTAGCGGCATTCCCTTACTGATGTGGGCTGCTAGTGGGAACTATGGAAACAGGTGGTGTTACGGTAACGTGGTGCTGTCAAACCCTCATCCCTTCAGAGTGAGTTTTCAGGCTGAGGTGGGAGGAGACAAGTGGACAGAAATCGCCATTGATGACCTCTCATTCACCCAAGAGTGTGCTATAGGAGGTACAGCACCTACACCTCCCATTCTATTTCTTCCTTTTCTGTAACTATTTCAGTGTGACTTGCATCTTCACTATCTTTTTTCTTATATTAAGCTTTATTTACTTGGCACAATGAATATCTAATGACTACATAAGGAATAAGATTGTACCCTGTTCCTTTTGACCTGAGAGTAAATAGATGAAGGAAAAATGTTTTAAAATGATTGACCTTTGTAATTTTCATTGTATTTTACTGTTTCCTCAGCTCCTGTCACCCCTGTCCCTCCGACGTGTGATACAGGACAATTCCAGTGTGTGTACTTGTTGGAGTGTGTCCCCCAGAGCTGGCGCTGTGATGGAGAAGCGGATTGTGTGGATGGTTCAGATGAGGAGGATTGTGGGAGTTTGGTACCCGGGACTGTGCCACCACAAACAGGCTGTGAGGACACGCAGTACCGCTGTGCCAAAAACATGTGCATTCCTACATTGTTGCGCTGTGACAGCATAGCAGACTGCCCCAACGGCGAGGACGAATATGGATGTCGTAAGATGCACATAAACACACACACACACACACACACACATACATATACACAAAGTACATAGAAGGTACAATACATAATAACACAATGATAGTAGCAATTGTAATAATGATGTGTAATCTATAGATAGGACAGTGCTAATCGAGTCAGTGTTAGATTGTGATTTTAGTATTATAAAGCTAGACATATAGGGTTTTATTTTTATATTTTAGAGCAGGTGGCACTAATGCTAGGAAAGTTGCAAAAACTGTAGTAGAAATTCAAATATTGTTGTAAAATTGGGATAAAATCTCAGTAATAATACTACAAAAAGGTGTTAATCCCTAAAAGTGTCACAATTCGCCATTACGCCTGCGAAAAAAATAAACACCTAAGGTAAAAGTGGTGTAAAAATGCACAGATCAATGAAATATTTTTCTTTCTCATGTATAAATAATTTCCCACTTGCCTTACAGCACCACGACTAAAACAACTTTTGGTCTTCAGGTGAAAATAGAATAGATAGTCAGGTGAAAATAGAATAGATACTCAAGAGCACATGCTAACACTGACATGAGTATTATTATGGACTTTTTTTTTAGCAGTAACAAGTATTATTATACAGTAGATCCGTTTAACTGGCCGAGTGGATTCTTGATCTAGACCTAACTCACTCTCATGGATACTGTCAAGTTGATCGATTATTAAATAAAAATAATGGGGTTTTTTTGTTTACTGCAGCATCATGTTTGATTTTCAATTTAACCTTAACCTAAATTATATCTTAGCAAGTAAAAATATCTTAAATAAACGCAAATTCAACTAATATTTCTCTTTATTACATTGTTTGTAAAATTTAAGATACTCTTTTCAACTCATTTCAAGAAAGTCGCAAATGATCTGCCAATACAACAAGATGATTTTTAGTAAAAAAAAATAATTAAAAAAAAAAAAAAAGAAATTTTGCTAATGGAATTAGTAAATATGTCTAGAAATAGGCTTATTCATCTTATATTTGTTACATTATAATCTCATAGTGAGAAATATTAGATAACCTTTCTTTTATTCATGATATATTTACTTGTTAAGATGTCATTATTTGCAGTGTTAACCTTACAGTTAGCTTGACATTTTAGTTTAGTTTAGTAGAATTTAATATAAGCTACATAATAGCTACATAAGAAGCTACCAAGGTAGCAGCACTACACTAGCCTAATTTGTCTAGCTGCTTCTTCTTCCTTCACTCTCGAGCAATTGCTGATTGAATAAAATATTTACTTGAGCACATTCAAGTGTTTGGTAGTGACTTCTCATTTTACAGGTGAATTTCCACCACACTAACAGCTCCCATCAGTGTAAATTATTTACATACAACACATTGCATAACAACAGATACTAGTGACAATAACACACGTGAAGCATAAGATATTTGATATGATTAAGAAAATACGAAATGAATAAGAAAAGTATATAAGATCTTATTTATGGTAGTGTGTGTGGAGCTGATTCGAGTGTATCAGGTGGAGTAGTATTGTTGGGTTGTTGTTGTTTTTTTTTTATTTAAAAAAAAAAACATTGTATACACAGGCTGGCCTCTTGAACTTGTTGGTAAAAAAAAAATGGTAGGCTTACATGATAAAATGGCAAGTGAGTGTAAATGCTAACACTTTCTCTGCCTGTGCCTTTGGCTCTATGTGTGCAGCTGTTGTGCCATGTGAGATTGGGGAGTTGGTGTGTGAGGGTAGCTGTATTCCTCACAGCAAGCGATGTGATCACACTGTAGACTGTCCTGCCTTTAACTCTGACGAATCCAGCTGCTACGGTAAATCTGATTTTATTTTATTTTTTTCCTCTCAAGCAAACACAGAAAACCAGTTATACAGTACACATGCATATGCAGGTAGATAAAGTTTGTTTGTGTGAATCTTATGAAAGATCTTAATTTTGATCACAGCTGCAATCCTCTCTTCTAAATCAGCTCTCCAATTATTTCTGAATTTATAAATAAATGAAGTTTTAAAAAAAAAAAGGTCTGTGAGCAGGTCTGTAAGGTTAGCCTTAAACTAATTAATAATAAGTAATAAGTTTGCCCTGTGCATTTCCATGTTTTACCTAATTTAATTATCAGCTCATGGAGAGCTTGGCAGTTCACTAATGCACTGAGTCACAGCCTGGTTCAGGCACTATACCTTATTTGTAGCTGTGCACAGCGTGTGTGCTTATAGAATAATGACAGTTATGGCGAACCGGCTCAATTTAGCATTGGACTAATGGAAGGAATACGTGAGGCCGTCTATGCTTCATTCACACGCTGATCCCTATAATGAAAATATTAAAAAATAGGTACAAATTATTCACTGCACTGCTTCGGTATATTTTCTCAATCAGCCTAATGAGGTTCGTCTTTTTTTTTTTTTTTTTTTAACTGATGTGCCACTTATTAGTCAATAGCACAAACCAAGGAACTGAGTTTGAAATTTGAAGCTCGGGTAGGAAGTTGAACTATAGAGAAAAGACTTGGTGAAAGTCTGTTGAAAGATTTTGAGACAAAGGAGATCTGACATAACTCCTCACCTTCCAGTCGCTGTTTTTCAGGGTTTATAAAAACCTCATCTGTTCTACTTCAAGCCTCATTGATTTGTAATCTTTGTTGTAAGTACTACAATGAAAAATTCCTAGAGACTGACTGTAATAAAATATTACTGAATATGTAAATGAAACAATTTGTTGCACTGCTTGCAAGATTTTTGGAGCTATTTTGTAATATTTGTGAAATGTGTGTGTGTGTGTGTGTGTGTGTGCGTGTGTGTGTGTGTGTGTGACTGTGTGTTAAACATATGTGTCTTGGTTTACAGAGTGCCCCACTGGTTACTGCCTCAATAATGGAATGTGTATAGTGGGGAACCATGGGCCTGTGTGCATGTAGGTAACACACACACACACACATGAACACACACACACACACACATTGCTAACATACTGCAGACATTTTAAGTTCCCCTACACACTCATAACATGAATAATTACCCACCATGACACAATCACACTCCATACAGCACATGAGGCACAATAACCTGAAGAAAAAATAGTTAAATTAATGGCAGAAATTAACGCAAAATCAAGCAAATGCTGGAATATTCAAAGGAGCTTGCAATTTTTTAATATTACCGCAGATTTTCTACAGATTTGGGCCAAGATACGCCATGTGACGCCATCACAACGCGAATAACACTCTTAAATGTCACTTGGTCATATTATACCCTGTGAAGTCCTTGCACTGATGTACTGTACTTCTGATATCCCATTAAGCCATGTGATTGTCACAGTGAAATACTAGAGCAGCAGCAGACAAGCTCTGGATTCAAAACATGGGTTTTCAAACAACTGCCAAAAGTATATAAATAGAAAGTGCAGGTTGTTCTTATAGTACAGGTGTAAATCAAGGCTGGGACCTTGCAGGACCCAAAAAAAAGGTCTCAGGAACAGGAGGTTTTTACTTTTATGCAAGCAGGAACCGCTGGTCAGATATGAAGCTTGTGAGACAAATAAAGGCAAAGTTTATTAACATAGACGCCAGAGGCATAGCTACAGGACAGGCAAGGCAGGCAATTGCTTGGGGCCCCAAGTTGTGCTTCTGAAGGCTGACTGAAGTGAAGAACTGTTATGTAGTGCACTTTATGTCTTCTGTACTGTTCTGTGTTGCACCATGGTCCTGGAGAAACGAGATTTCATGTATGCTAGCTATCTAGAGGAATGACAGTAAAAATCACTTGACTTGACTTTCCCCAAAAATCCAATGGGTAATGTAAAACACTATACCAGGACAACCACCCCCCCACACACACACAAGCCCAACCCTCCACCCCCCAACTCATCCTTTAAAGCAGACCTCATCTCACTAGCATGTGCAACTTCCATCCATCCATCCATATTCCGTATCGCTTATCCTACACAGGGTCATGGGAAGCCTGGAGCCTATCCCAGGGAGCTCGGGGCACGAGGAGGGGACACCCTGAACAGGGTGCCAACCCATCGCAGGGCACAATCACACACACATTCACACACCCTTACTGTGTGCTAGTGTGGCATCAGTAAATGTTTTATCCTGGTTTGGGCCACAGAGGTTTAAATGATGACTTTGTTTATATTTTGGGAAATGGAACCAACTAAGTTTGTTGAAAATATTGTGGGCAGGTGCAAAAAAAAAAACTGCAGGATTGGTCAGAATTCATTTGGGAGCAGCATGCATTAAAGGAATGCTAAATGTACTTTTAGTGAGTGTGTTTATGTCAGTTTATGACTAATTATAGCCTACAATAATCCCAGAAACATCTACTGCTGATCAGGAGCAGATGTGGACCAACAGGAAGAATTTACCTTTGTTTACTGAGGGTCATTTCATTGAGCAGATGCCATGGTGTGTGTGTGTGTGTGTGTGTGTGTGTGTGTGTGTGTGTGTGTGTGTGTGTGTGTGTGTGTGTTAGCTAATGGTTTGTTTCTTTTCTGTCCAGCTGTAAATCAATGTGGACTGGCAACCGCTGCCATGTGCAGCAAAAACCAACTCCTCCCACATCTTCAGTTGTGATTCCTGACACTGGACCAGGTAAGTGTGTGTGTGTGTGTGTGTGTGTGTGTGTGTGTGTGTGTGTGTGTGTGTGTGTGTGTGTGTGTGTGTGTGTGTGTGTGTGTGTGGATATGTTATAATTAAGTGTGTATTTTAGTCATAGTGTACATTGCCGTAAGTGTGGCAGTGATCCTGATACTGGCTGTTGTCATTGGCACTATTATACTCTTCTTCGTACGAAGACAGTGCACTGCTAAGTAAGTGTATTTCATTCGGACCTGTTGTATTTTAATATTACTTTTTCTTGTTAGCTTTTTTTTGGATAAATGTTAATGTTGTTTTGTTTATTTGTTGCTATGCTTGTTTACTGTGCTTAGGGATTCCAAGTTGATTGCCAATGAGGAACTGGACAAGTATGCTACTGAGTGTAGAGGACAGGTCAGTATTTCAGGCACATATGAATTGTACAGAGAGAGTACTTTTGCAGGGGTTCATTTCAAACAGCATACAATGCCGTGCAAAAGTCACCATAGGCACCCTAATTGTTTTCTAAGTAAATTTTGTCTTAGATGTTCATTTTATGTATTCTGCATTACTGGGTCATTAAAAAAAAACAGCACACTGTGGATTTCCAAACATTACTTTTCCAACTAAAAATGAAATGTTACAGAACAAATAATAAAGTAAAGAAAGTAACATATTATGTGATAGAAACAAAACATAATGAAGGCTGTCAGGGATTTCCTGCAGAAAGAGAAGCAAGTGCGACTGTCAAAGTCTCCAGAAGAACTGTGACAGATTCTTCAAGATGCTTAGAAAAACTTACCAGCCGACTTCTTTATAAATCTACACAGTGTACCTGAGACTACTGATGCATAAAGGCAAAGGACTGTCACACTAAATATTGACTCTGCATAGTTTATTACTGTTTACTGCTCTATGTAGTAGTTTTTTTTTTTTTTTTTATGTAGAAACATTTCATTACATTATTTTTGAAGGCATATTTGCTCTACAGCATTGCTCTACATATTCTCTGCAAGACCTTTCCGCAGTACTGTGGTATTCGATATAAAACAATTTGCTACTATGAAATGTAGTTAAACACAACACAATCATTGTATCACATCAGTGCTGGTTTTAGTAGCAGATTTCAAAGTGTTGACAAAAGCACGATGGGGCATGCTGTTCACTAATCACTGACCAGAAGATGCGATGTATCCTGGCATGAAGCAGGGGTTGATTACAGTATATCCAGAAACGTCATATTCGTCTTATAGCACAGCAATTTTCCTACAATTAATTTTTTTTTATTAAAACAAAAACAACATATTGTACTTCTTTATCAATTTATAGGTACATTTAGAGATAAAGCTATCACTTTCTAATCTTATAACACCTATAAATAGTTGTTTGCTCAACAGTCTCTTTTTATTCTCTCTCTTGAAGTTAATAAGACAGAAAAAAGCTCTCCATCCTAAAGACAAAGTAAAACATAGATACACCTTTCCCTCTGACTGTCAAAAAAGTGCTGACACTAGAGGTTTCTTCCAGAAAGGAAGTAGAAAGGAAGGAAAGGAAGTAAATAAACGTGTTCTCAGAAACAGAAAACTTCACCGTTTTTTTAATCCATTTAAATGGAGTGTCCATCATACAAGTCCCTGTGTAAGGGACTATAGAAACAATAACGTATAAGAATGAGCACATTAATATAAACCTTGCAGCCGATACTATTGTCAGAGCTGCTGTTATAGAAAATGAATAAACAGCTTCTGACCAATCAGAAGTAAGGACATTTCATCCAGCCCTTTATTGTATGAATCATTGTATTGAAATGATGCTTCTGTACATATACATATAATAATGTACTCTTAGGCGGCATTACATAGATTAAACATTTGCTCAAAGTATAGTTATTGTTGTTTAGCCTTGATGCATTTCAGTTATTGTGTTGGTGTCTAATTGAATATAATAAATTATTCAGTTTCCAGATGTGAGGCCCAGAGAATCTGTTGCCTTTAAGGCAAGATGGAGTAAATTTCCTAAACTGGCTGTCAGTGTTTACCCATGGAGAGATGAACCAGAGGTACACACAAGAACACACACACACACACACACACACACACACACACACACATTTACATGTGCTAAAGTAAACAGGACATACTGTACATTGTCATGATATATGCATGTAAAAAAAAAAAGATATATGCATTAAAAAAAGCAAAAGTGCTTGATTTCTTCTGTTTTTGTGTATATCTCATACTACATTATTTCAAAACTTAAAACAAAATGTAAGATAAAACAAACCTGAGTAAACACAAAATATAGTTTTTAAATTATAATGTTATGTATTGAAGCAAAAAAAGTTATCCAATACCAACTGGGCCTGTGTGAAAATGTATTTGCCCCTGTGGTTATTAATTCCCTAAATCTATGAGACTATATTCATAATGGGGTTCAGCTGGACTAGACACAACCAGGCCTGATTACTGCCAACCCTGTTCAATCAAATCAACCTGGCAGGAGGCAACCGAACACCTAACGTTTGGCTGGAGGCCGCTGTTCCCCGAAAAACCAGTGATGGAGAAAATTGTACAGTGGCCTCCTGAGGGTGCCAGGAAGGAGCGTCTACTTCCGTTGGAACTTCTCGCGCTCCTCCCCAGAGGGGCACACTCCCACGGTCCCGAGGACTTGACCCTCAGGACTTTTCGCCAGACGAAATGATCGGTCTGGCCTCTTACTGGGCTGCTGAGGTCAGTGAGTCACTCCCCAGTCCCAACGAGGGGGCAAACGGCTCACCACACTCTGCTTCTGCGACTCTCGCCGCAGAGAAATCGGATGGATTGGGTTGGGGCTGGGTGGCCGACAGCCCTGACGCCTGAGCACGACGGTGAAGAAACTCATCAAATTTTTGAAGAGTGAGGTTTTTTTTCTTATTTTATTTATTTATTTATTTTTGTCGAGGTCAGGATTCGAACTCATGTCAGGATTCGAACTCATGTCTGGAGCGTGAAAAGCAAGCGTGCTCAGGTCCTTCAGCAGGACAGCCTGGAACGCCTGCAGAACCGCCATGGTGTGCAGAGCAACACCAGCACCAGCCTGACCCGCTGCTTGAAATGCCTTCCCCACCAGCGACAATGTTACCCTGCAAGGCTTGGTGGGGAGGATAGGCTTCTTAAGTGACGACGCACTCCCAGGGGAGAGACAGCCGCGAGCGTCTCCCCAACCTGAGGCATCGTCCCATACCCATGTGCCTTAGCACCCACGATAGTCGAATAGATCGACATCAAAGATACGCGGGGAGTAAGGCTTACTCCATGAGCGAGTTAACTCCTATGGAGGTCTGGGAAAAAAGGGGGGAGATCGATATTGGGATCTCTTGCCTTGGCCACCCGACAGAAATCTGTCATCTAGTTTGGAGTGCCTGGGGTTCTCTTGCTCCTGTGACCAGTCTAACTTAAGCCTGGCCACCGCGTTAGTCACTACCTCGAGTAGCTCCCGAAACGCCTTGTCGTCGCGTGAGGAGCACTCAGAGGCGGTGCTC
This sequence comes from Cranoglanis bouderius, assembly GCA_023630585.1. Classification (NCBI taxonomy): domain Eukaryota; kingdom Metazoa; phylum Chordata; class Actinopteri; order Siluriformes; family Cranoglanididae; genus Cranoglanis; species Cranoglanis bouderius. Next base: position 10,150,552 of record CM042563.1, read on the forward strand.
TCTTGCAGTGCTCGCACTCAGCGTTCTCAAGAGCAGCAATAGCATGCTCTTCCCCGAGGCACTCCAAACAAAAATCGTGCGGATCATCATCCGGAATAATTTACCTCTTACCAAGACAGCACACACACACACAAAGCGGTTTCGAAGACAAAGAAACCTGAAGGTATGCCTGTTTCATGTCTATTTATAACCTGCAGGTGCACGTTATCAATGACGTAACTCACCGAGGTTATTTAGGCTAAATGCTTGGCGTGTTTGACGCACATACTTCGCAACCGGTCGAACAAAGAATGTTCCCATTAGCCTTTGATGCGCAGCATCGAGAGTAGCTTTTGATAGGGAACCACCAGTTCTGTAAGGAAGAACAGGAAAAAATTCGGCAGAGTATTGTGAGAAGCTTGTGGAAGGCAACCGCAAGAGTTTGGTTCAAGTTCAAGCAATGCCTCCAAATACTAACAAACTGACCAACTGAATATCTGGTATAGTAAATAAAAGCTGAAATAAATCTGTCTCTTATCTATTATTTTGAAATGACCTCTTATGGAAATAAAGTAGTTGTCCTAATTGACTTAACAAAGGAAATGTATGGTAACATGAATTGTGTAGAGTTGCACAAAGCTAAGTTTGAATGTCTTGGTGGATGTAAACTTTTGGACTCAACTGTAAATGCCTGAAGGTTGTGACCCCCACGCATCATCGAATGCTGGGTATCCTTAATGTTAATATTCTGCCTGACATGTAATCAAGCAATAGTCAATTTCTGCATGTTTTTTGGGTCTTTTGCCTTGGGTTTTGTCTTTATGCATACCCACTGCCGAAGTGACTGACTCAGCCAGGCATTAAAATTCCAATTGTTAGAATTGAATCACTCCACAGTTGCTGTAGTGGTACATTGTTCTGCAGTATGATGGATCATAAGCGACCAACTGTTGAATTATGCATTTTTCTTTAAATAAGTGAGGATTATGTACTATGTAAAAAGGGGCCTTTTTTGCAGAGGCTATTAAAATGGCTTATGATTAATGTTTGTTTCAGTCAGTACTGATACAGAGTGAACCAAGCTTGATATAAAGCTGATATTTTTGCTCTTTTCATAAGTTATTTTTCCATCCACGTATTTTTATGTGAATATTGGGATATAGCATAAACAAAGCGCCATGGATGGAAACACCAGATGCACATAAAATCACCAAAACGTGTATAAAAAAAACGCATGCGCTCAATTGAGGTAGAAAATATTTGTATATTCGATAAGAAGACATGCACATAAACTACAATGGAAACACATTTACTGAATGAATTCCTCAACGTGGAATGCCTCAACAAATCATGTGATTGGATAATTGGCTCAGAAAAGTATTGATACTTTGTGCCAGTTTCCCCGGACGTGACGATTTTGTTCTCTTGAACACATAGAATGGAAACGGTGGTTTATTTGCAAATGTTTTATGCGATATTCCAATTTTTCAGATAAGTTAAATTCACAACTTGGAAGGAAACACAGCTGTCACTGTTTCAGTTTAAAGCCAAAGTGACAAAGAATGTGTCATTGACCAGCAACACCACAAATCTCTAGCTGTCCAGTTCACATCCAGCCAAAGAAATGCTAACTGAATTGAATTGATATGAGGGAACCTTAATGAAATGAATATATTTTACTTGAATTCTTTTGAAAGCTGCTGTACCTTTAAAACCTGCCTATTCTTGTGTGTTGTTTTTAGATTCCTGCCAAACTGTCTTTTTCCAACCCACTCTACAAGGAACCCAAAAGCTCAGAGGCCTGAGGATAGACACACACACACACACACACACACACACACACAAAGGCACTATAAAACCCCTATGGATGTACTTTTGTAATTTGAACCTTCTTGGCTAACATGACTGTACTTGTACAACATCCTAAGCCTTAAAAATATATATCTATGAAAATTTAATTTATTTTACTCTTCTGGGACAAAACACTGAGAGCAACTTCAAATTACCAGCTTATTACTTGGGCTCTGTGATGTTAAAGCCTACATTTAAAGTTTTCAGGAAGTTGAGGAAGTTGTCGCAATAAGAAGCAAAACACAAACTCATTATAACTCCATCATTTTTCAATTAACAAGAGAAATGTCCTACTTGTTTTTATTTCCTGTTTTGTTCAGAGTATAAACATGTGTGGGTTTCATTATTATTCAGATAACATAGAATAGACCACAATTCTACTACAAATCATGGGCTACGTTTAAGATTTAAATCATGAAATGGTTTTCGTGTGGGACCACAGCATATGCCAATAAATATGGACAGCTCACCAAAAACAAAATTGAGCTTGACAGCATGACATTTCAATTGTGTGTGTGCTTTAGTCTCTCTCTCTCTCTCTCTCTCTCTCTCTCTCTCTCTCTCTCTCTCTCTCTCTCTCTCTCTCTCTCTCAGAATTAGCAATTACCAACTCACCATTTAAATCATTTTATTACATTTAGCAAATGACATACAGAGTCAGACAGTATGTCCTGTACCTATGCTGCCTTAGAACAATTCTAAAATACACCAAATTACAGGAAGGTTTTAAAGTTATATGATAAAGCATACGTTATTCGTAGTATATAATAAGTGAGTAAGTAATGAATACTGTATGTCGTTGTGGCAGTAAGTGAATGCTGAATTAAACTGGATATTTAAGATCACCGAACTCAGAAACACACACACACACACACACACACACACACACACACACACACACACACACAAACACACAAAACCACACGCACATACACAAATAATGTGGTATTGAATGAGTCATTGAACTGTTGATCTGAGGTTCTGTGGAAAGACAGCTTTATCGGTCACCTTTTTCCATGCACAGTGTGTGTGTTTGGGGTTGTGTTTATACTTGCTCCAGTGTTTTTAACAAGAAATTCAGAATAGTTGGCAAAACAATGTGGGAATCATTATGTGCCTCCATCCGCTAGTGATGTGAATGTTATTAGAAGACTACAGACTCATAGAGGAATGAAAATACTGAAACACCCACTCACTATATCATAATTCATATGAAAATCATCCCTTTATTGCCAGGGTTCTCAAACTTTTTAACCACTTTAACTATAAAATAAATTATGTGGTACAGATTTATTAACACAATCCACCTATTCAAATATTAAGCTCATAATTTAAACATGTACAATATTATTCTGGCTAGTGGAGATTTTTTTTAGTGAGCTTTTTAATTCTAAGTCCAAGCTGGCATTTTTATAGGAGGGGTTTGTTCTTGTTTTTTTGAGGTTTGAACTAAACCAATTCAATTCAAGTGAGCAATCAAACAGATTCATAAGTACAAGAAATCAGTTTAATATTGCTGGGTTATGGGGGGCATGGTGGACTAGTGGTTAGCATGTTTGCCTCACCCCTCTGGGATTGGGGGGTCAAATCCCACTTCCTGCCGTGCATGTTCTCCCTGCGCTTCTGAGGCTTCCTCCAGGTACTCTGGTGTCCTCCAAAGACATGCGTTGTAGGCTGATTGGCATTTCCAAATTGTCCATAGTGTGTAAATGTGTGTGTGATTGTGCCCTGCGATGGGCTGGCACACCGCCTTGTGCCCAGAGTTCCCTGGGATAGGCTCCAGGCTCCTCGAGACCTTGTGCAGGATAAGCAGTATGAAAAATGGATGGATGGATGGATGATAGGATATGTTTTCCACCACTGTAAGAAACAAAAACAAAGACACCACTAGATAGTGGAGGCAACATTCTCGTTAGTGCGATATCTTACATATTCATGTTCACAAACCCCATTTTTGGCTCAGATTTTTGTCATCGGTCCATCAGGCGATCTGTCAGTCCATCAGTAAGAAAATCTTGTTAGTGAAATATCTAAAAAACTAAATAAATAAATAGTGGTTAAATGTAGCATTTGTATAGAATTATCCTTTATTTGTATAGAATTATCCTTTGGCATTGATCATAACATAGTCAGGGTTTGTTTTTATGGTATATACAGTAAATTAGTAACAGGGAGGACTAGACTCCTTGGCAGCAGAAGCATCCTCACAGATAGTTCAACTTGTCAGACCCTCCAGGATTTCACTATTTTGCAATTCCAGAAATTAATGCAAAATCAAGGAAACGCCACAATATTCAGAGGAGCTTGCAATTTTTTTAAATTACCACAGATTTTCCGCAGATTTGGGCCAAGATGCATCATGTGACATCATCACAACACACATTTAGCCAAAGCCCCCTTCGATTCACGTGCATCAAACATGAATACAACTAAAAGGTCTCATTTACCAACAATTTCGTGCAATTGCAATTCCGCCAATTCAGGTAGTTTTTTGCAAAGAAAAAAAAAAAAGCACAAAAAACTTTTTGGCTGAAACAGTCACAAAAAAACTCCTGTACCAACTGACTTGTTTTGCTACTGCATCATTTATTTAAAATCTCATTTTCCATTATGTGTTTTATTACAGAGGAATTCCACATTTGCATAACAAAAGGTGAATGTAAATCCTGTTTATAGTGCAGGGCAAGCCAAGTGCACCAGAGGCAGCGTGCATCATGAGCATGGGACTCACAGTGTACGTATGCCGCTATTATAGGGGTGTAACACAATATTTGTATGTGTATCTGATTAGTGCTCCAAATATTCATATCTGTATCTGTAAAGTACAGTGCCCCCCACTAATATTGGCACCCTTGGTAAATATGAGCAAAGAAGGCTGTGAAAAATTGCCTTTATTGTTTAACCTTTTGATGTTTTGTTTTTTTAAAAAATCACAAAAATACTCTACTCTCATGGATATCAAACAATTGCAAACAAAACACAGGTTTAATTGTTCAACCATGACTTCCTGTTTCAGGGGTATAAATATGAGGTAACACATAGGCCAAATTCCCTTAGTCATTCATGACAATGGGTAAGACCAAGGAATATAGCTGTGATGTGCGGCAAAAGGTTGTTTTGAGCTTCACAAAATGGGAAGAGGCTATAATAGCACAAGCGTTGAAAATGCCCATTTCCACCATCAGGGCAATAATTAAGAAGTTCCAGTCAACTGGAAATGTTATGAATCAACCCGGAATTGGACGTTTGTCTATATTGTCTCAATGCATCATTGAGATATTGTCTCATTGTCTCAAAGGATCACAGCTGGACAATCACAGAATTTAGTTGCGTCTTGGGTTCAGAAAGTCTCCAAAACTACAATCCGAAGTCACCTACATCACCACAAGTTGTTTGGAAGGGTTTCAAGAAAAAAGCCTCTACTCTCAACCAAAAACAAACTCAAGCATCTTCAGTTTGCCAGAAACTACTGGAACTTCAAATGAGACCGGGTTCTTTGGTCAGATGAAACCAAAATAGAACTTTTTGGCAATAAACCACAGAGGTGGTTTTGGTGCACACAGAGAGGTAGCCATATGGAAAAGTACCTCATGCCCACGGTTAAATATGGTGGTGGCTCTTTATTTTTTTGGGGCTGTTTTTCTGCCAGAGGACCTGGACATTTTGTTAGGATACATGGCATCATGGATTCTATCAAATATCAATAGATATTAAATGAAAACCTGATTGCCGCTGCCACAAAGCTTAAAATGGGCCGTGGTTGGAATCTCCAGCAGGACAATGATCCAAAAAATACATTAAACTCAGCACAAAAATGGTTTACTGACCACAAAATCAAGATCCTGCCATGGCCATCCCAGTCCCCTGACTTGAAACCCATAGAAAACTTGTGGTGTGAACTGAAGAGGAGTGTCCACCAGCATGGACCTCGAAATTTGAAGGATCTGGAGAGATTCTGTATGGAGGAATGGTCTCAGATCCCTTGCCATGTATTCTCCAACCTCATCAGGTATTATAGGAGAAGACTCAGAGCTGATATCCTGGCAAAGGGAAGTAGCACAAAGTATTGACTAAAAGGGTGCCAATAATTGTTGCACACCTATATTTAACAAAGTTTTTTTTTTATAAACCTGTGTTGCATTTGCAGTTGTTTGATATCCATGAGAGCAGAGTATTTTTATGAATTTTTTTGAACAAAAGCTCAAAAGGTTAAACAATAAGGAAAAATTTTCACAGCCTTCTTTGCTAATATTTACCAAGGGTGCCAATATTAGTTGAGGGCACTGTACTTGTAAGTGGGCATGGTCAAAACCAGAAAGTTTTTTTTAAACAGAATTGTGCATGGAACTGTTCTTTAATCCTGCTCATGCAGTTATTATTTTTGTTTGTACCTGTGTGTGACATTTTCTACAGAACTCCCCCAACCTACATCCATACTACAAGATGAAAGTGCAGAAGGCGTACAGTTTAGAAGGGTGTACAGTGGTTCTGTATCTACAGGAAAGTAAAGCTGTTAAGGTATCAGGTGGCTGTGGTTTGGATAGTACAGCAGCCTCAGCCTCAATGGAAGATCAATGCAAGGGCCATTTATTTGATAGATAGGTCCATTCCACCTCATCCACTCAATAAACTGTGCTCTGAAGTTAAATAGCACAAGGACAGACAGCACTGCCTTGGCAAAGAAAACTTACATGTGGCGATAACAGTCTTCCAACCATTTTCAAGCCCACAGTGATCAAGGCCACAGTGTAATGATGTTTAAATATTAAGTTGGCAGTTCATTTGTGCTGCTTTTGAGGGGACAAAGAAGTGCACACACACACACACACACACACACACACACACACACACACACACACACACACACACACACACATTCTCTCTCAACTCATTTGCCCACAAATATATGACTCTCAGCTGACTGAAAAAGTGCTCAGCCAGTGATTGTCACTTCCCTATTCCCCTTCTTTCATTCCGTTTGTGCTATTCTCTTTCAGTGTGCTCTCGAACACTCGTTTTTCACTGCCAGAGAATGAAGAAATGGAGGAATGTTAATAGAGTGTAACATGGCAACTCTAACATGGCAACTCTAACATCATAGATCTGATTTATGATGTCTCTCATTATTCTGTTTACGGATTTGTCCTTTATTTTTTCCCTTTTATTTTGCCTTTATTCTGGCACAACTCTGATTTATGATCATCGTCATGGAATTAGTAAAGCAACCCAGAATTTGAGAAAGGTGCTATATAAGTCACACCTCATTCATTCATCTCCATAAACCGCTTTATCCTGATCAGGGTCACAGTGGATCCTCAACCTAGGCACAAGAGTACACCTCAAATAGGAAATCAGTCCACTGGAGAAAAAAAAATTATTGCTTATTCCTTTGCACACAGTGTTCCCAGGATAGGCTCCGGGGCCAGAGGAAGAGAGCACAAGTGGGCTGCCTCTTTAGCAACTTCAAGTCAATCCATGTTCTCACTGGTTCTCACTCACACCAACCCTGTTCCTTATCACAGTCTCTCATTAACACCTTGTTTCTTCTAGAATCGCTACAGAGGCTAGGATGAGCTGTGCAAAGCCTATAATAATAATAATGATGTCCAGATGGGTATGGCCCCACATTAAGCCTAGTCCTCATAGGTAACTATAACTACAAAAACTATAAAAACTCCATGACCATAATTTATTCCACTCTCAGTACTGTACCTATCTTCTCAGAATTCTGGTCCAGTCCTTCCCTCTTTCCCAGTTTTTGTATCATGCACATTACACGTGTGTATGTCTGGTATGAAAGTCACAAATTCTCTTCCAAAATCCAAAAACGCGGGGACAAGAAAAGCCTGGATAAGTATAGATAAAACTCAATCATTGTCCATTCAGCCTTACACAATGGTAAAAGGACTGAGAGATCATCTATCATCTATCATCCAGTATCTCTGATTTCTTCACCTAGAATGTAACCTGACACATCTCCACATAATGGCCCTGGTCACACTGCCACAAATTATAACTCAGTAGCCTGCCTATTACCCTCTCATGGATCCTGCATGGATTTTAAATTTCTTAAAAAATGAAAATCAATACGGGGATGCATCAGTGGCTTTTCTTCGATATATCCCCAAATAGAAACTAATATCTAAGTAAAATCACCTTTTTTCTCAATACTGGCAGTAGATTGTTATTGTCATCCCAACCCTGAACAGTACACAGTGTCCTGTAAAAATAAAAATAAAAATAAAAATAATAATAATAATAATAATAATAATAATAATAATAATAATAATGATGCAGCTCCAGAAGACTGTATGCCAATTAAAAGATTGTGTGTACAAATGCTAAATAATTCCATTTAAAGACCCAGTAAAGATAAATCCTGCCAAAATTCTACACTTCAGGCACCAACTGCTTAGTCATTTTTGAGACTATGGAGACAGAAAAGCATTCCTGGCCCATTATATTAGATATCTTCCGTTTTAAATGCTTCAGTTGAAACAGTGTGATAATGATCTCCAAATAATATGAGGTAAGCCTTTGGAGATCTTGGCATTTCACAGCTCAACATCCAGCCTGTTGAATGTATATACAGGTACAGTAAATCATTAGCTAGCTTAGTGAGCTAGACTAGCTTCTCCAGATCTTTTCATGTTTTACAGTATAAAAGCTCTGTATTAAACTTGAGATGTCATTTTGATGTGCTGTCTGCTGTGTGCTGCTACAGCCTATAGGTAACACTTAGGATAATGTGTAAGGGGTAGATAGGTAAGTGTAGCTAGAAACATGTATGAATTAACATGAACTAGCTAGCTAATAAACCTAGCAAGCTACTGAAACCGTAACAGCATTTGGCTAAGTTAGCTAGCCAGCTAACGTTACTTTTCTTTATGTACTGTTGGTGTTCACATACAGTAAGTAATAACATGACAGATTGCTCTGTTACACGAAAATAATCTAAGCAGGGGTTGTGAGAAACCACCCTGAAGAATTGTGCATGGAACTGTTCTTTAATGCTGCTCGTACAGTTATTATATTTGTTTGTACCTGTGTGTGACGTTTTCTACAGAACTCTCTCAACCTACATCCATACTACAAGCTGTAAGGGCAGAAGGTGTACAGTTTATCTAGAGGTTCTAGCAGGGGTGGTGTGAAACCACCCTGAATTAGTGCTGGTTAGCGAATTATTGCTACATACTCCAGTCCAGTACTCAAGTCAGTGTTTGGACTCTTTCCACTACTGCTTAAATCTTTTATGTCAATTTAAATGTTAATCTGGCTTGTTCAGTTCAGTGTAGGTGGGTGTGGAAGATCTGACTGCCTGTGGGAAGAAGCTGATGCAGAGTCTGAGAGTTACAGCCTGAATGTTCTGCTCACTTCTGCCAGACAGCAGTGGCATAAAAAGTACGTGGGAGGGGCATTTGCAATTCGGGTGGTTTTCAGGATGCACCGTCGGTCCTTCTGAAGTCAAGACTTCTCTCTTTTATTTTATTTATATTACCATCTCCGGTACCACCAAAGTGGAGACCCTCAGTGGTTACACTACTGCAGTACACTTTGCAGATTCATGACTGCGCTCCGAAGCACAGCTTGAATCACATCATTAAGTTTACTGATGAGAGAACAGTACCGGGCCTCATCAGCACCAACAAAAAGTCAGCATACAGAGAGGTGGTGGACTGGCTACACTGCATGTAGACAATGCTGCTACCCCAGTGTTGTGTGTTAGCAGTCAGCACAAGAAGATATGCAGGTGATATTTACCATCACTGGTGGTTTGGAGGAGTGAAACAGAATAGAACAGTGCAGTCACTGTAATCATACTAGAGACAGACAACAGTTAGTGTGCTGTCCAAGTCAACTGGTTGATTCTTACATGCTCAGCAATAGCAAAAAAAAAAAACTGGCAGGCCAGAGAAGACCACAATACTGGATGACTGCAGAACACATTTAATCATGATGAAAAACTGCTGAACATTTCAATAAACTCAATGCCAGATGCATAGATGTGTGTAAGATTTCCATAAAAAGAAGGATATTTATCATGAACTTAGGGTTAATGCCTTTAATAGTCACAGACTTCAGCCACTCATTGATTGGAAAGGATTTTATTATGTTAATTTGATGAAATACTCTTGGTCTACTAAAATGCTTGGATTGTGTGTGAACATTCCTGACCTATAATTCCTATATGGTTCATCTGTTTTGGACATTGAATTATAGCTGGTGGCCTGAATATTTAACTTGAGAGTCACTGATTTAGCCAATGAGCTGAAGTACTAAGCCAAAATGACAATAATTTTGTTTCTGTCCTTTTACTTACAGAGTGCAGTGTAGTGTGAATTCCTGAAGGATAACACAACACAACACAAAATATGAGCCTACTGAACAAATGTTTGTCCTGGGTATGGGTAAAAATATATGTCATGTTTGATTTATGTCAAATAATAAATAAATAGATATTTTGTTCAATGTTTATGGCTTTAACGGTTGACTAATTGTTCATGCTGACATTCTTAAAAGCAGTGATTGACTCGTCATGTTTGGTGCATGCAGAGCTGTGGTTTGTACTTCATAGGGAATGCTGGAGGGCCTATGAGAAATTGGCTCAGAGACACAAATAACATGCAGCCACACATACCGCCTTCTAGACACACAAGGCACTATCAAAGGCCTTTGCTTGTAAAATCTACATCACCAGAATCCAAATTCAATTTACACGAGATGGATGCTTTCACATTCCATTTTAATGTGGCCTGGCCGTTTCACAGCTGCGTCAAGAGGCTGTTTGAATTGGAACCTCTGCAACATCTCTAAACGATTTTCCCTAGTAGACTTGTCCTGGCCTGCAAAAATGACGGGTATGATGGAGTGGTTAGTGCTCAGGAGTGCCTTACTAATTCTCAGGGCTCTTGAGGGTCTTGGGCTCAAGCTGCCTGGCACACAGAAAGAACAGACCTGGCAACATACAGTATCTGCCAACTGCTAATGGCCCTCCACACATTAGTCTGCCTGAGGAGTGAGCTACTGTGTCTTAGTCACCTGAATCTCTACTCACCTCTCAGTACTGTTGGAACAGTACCATTTAAAGGAGTTCTTTAAGAAACCTTACAATTACAGCCGTGGCCAAAAGTTTTGAGAATGACACAAATATTAATTTTCACAAAGTCTACTGCTGCAGTGTTTTTAGATCTTTTTGTCAGATGTTACTAACTGTTACTGAAGTATAATCACAAGCATTTCATAAGTGTCAATGGCTTTTATTGACAATTACATGAAGTTTATGCAAAGAGTCAATATTTGCAGTGTTGACCCTTCTTTTTCAAGACCTCTGCAATTCGCCCTGGCATGCTGTCAATCAACTTCTGGGCCACATCCTGACTGATGGCAGCCCATTCTTGCATAATCAATGCTTGGAGTTTGTCAGAGTTTGTGGGTTTTTGTTTGTCCACCCGCCTCTTGAGGATTGACCACAAATTCTCAATGGGATTAAGGTCTAGGGAGTTTCCTGGCCATGGACACAAAATGTCGATGTTTTGTTCTCCGAGCCACTTCGTTATCACTTTTGTCTTGTGGCAAGGTGCCCCATCATGCTGGAAAAGGCATTGTTCATCACCAAACTGTTCTTGGATGGTTGGGAGAAGTTGCTCTCTGAGGATGTTTTTGTACCATTCTTTATTCATGGCTGTGTTCTTAGGCAAAATTGTGAGTGAGCCCACTCCCTTGGCTGAGAAGCAACCCCACACATGAGTGGTCTCAGGATGCTTTACTGTTGGCATGACACACCTTTTCTTTTCCAGACAAGCTTTTTTCCAGATGCCCCAAACAATCGGAAAGGGGATTCATCAGAGAAAATGACATTACCCCAGTCCTCAGCAGTCCAATCCCAGTACTTTTTGCAGAATAGCAGTCTGTCCCTGATGTTTTTCCTGGAGAGAAGTGGCTTCTTTGCTGCCCTTCTTGACACCAGGCCATCCTCCAAAAGTCTTCGCCTTACTGTGCGTGCAGACGCACTCACACCTGCCTGCTGCCATTCCTGAGCAAGCTCTGCACTGGTGGTGCCCCGATCCCGCAGCTGAATCAACTTTAGGAGGCAGTCCTGGAGCTTGCTGGACTTTCTTGGGCGCCCTGAAGCCTTCTTCACAACAGTAGAACCTCTCTCCTTGAAGGTCTTGATGATCCGATAAATGGTTGATTTAGGTGCAATCTTACTAGCAGCAATATCCTTGCCTGTGAATCCCTTTTTGTGTAAAGCAATGATGGCTGCACGTGTTTCCTTGCAGGTAATCATAGTTAACAGAGGAAGAACAATAATTTCAAGCACAACCCTCCTTTTAAAGCTTCCAGTCTGTTATTCTAACTCAATCAGCATGACAGAGTGATCTCCAGCCTTGTCCTCGTTAACACTCTCACCTGTGTTAACGAGAGAATTATTGACATGATGTCAGCTGGTCCTTTTGTGGAAGGGCTGAAATGCAGTGGACATGTTTTTTTGGGATTAAGTTCATTTTCATGGCAAAGAGGGACTTTGAAATTAATTGCAATTCATCTGATCACTCTTCATAACATTCTGGAGTATATGCAAATTGCCATCATAAAAACTGAGGCAGCAGACTTTGTAAAAATTAATATTTGTGTCATTCTCAAAACTTTTGGCCATGGCTGTACAATGTATTGACTTTTGGTACATTTCTATATTGGTAGTCTAACAAGACAAAAACCTGAAGACACAGCCTATTGTAATCACATAGTCTATAGCAATTCATATCTACTGTAGTGTAATTATTTGTAATTACACTATCCGGTGTTACCCAGATGAGGATGGGTATCCTTTTGAGTCTGGTTCTCTCAAGGCTTCTTCCTCATGTCGTCTCAGGGAGTTTTTTCTTGCCACCATCGCCTCTGGCTTGCTCATTTGGGATAAATTTATCAATTTAAAATTTAGATCCGAAATGTATATATTTCTGTAAAGCTGCTTTGTGACAATGTCCATTGTTAAAAGCACTATACAAATAAAACTGAACTGAACTGAATTGAATTGAATACTGTGTTTTTGTGAGCTGACTAAAATAGGTCTGTTGAAAGCATGGTAGATGATAGAGAAATAAATTGGACTAATGCACATTTGTTTAATTAAGATCATATTTGAAGTTAAGATTATTAGATTTGGGGACAGCATATTTGCCTCGCACCTCTGGGGTTGAGGGTTCGATTCTCATCTCCACCCTGTGTGCGTGGAGTTTGAATGGGAGTTTCCTCCGGTTTTCCGCCCCATGTCCAACGACATGCATTGTAGGCTGATTGGCATTTCCAAATTGTCCCTAGTGTGTGCGATTGTGCCCTGCAATGGGTTGTCACAAGGCAGGGTGTCACATGCCTTGTGCCCGAGTCCCCTGGGATAGGCTCCAGGCTTCCCGTGACCCTGTGTAGGACAAGCGGTACGGAAAATGTATGTATGGATGGATTATTAGATGGGCAAAGCTGGGGGGGGGGGGGGAATCTTTCATGTCTTGAAGAAAAGCATGCATTTAGTGACCAAACCCTTTTTGGCCAGTCTAGAACAATCCATGTCTACTGGTCCAAATGTCCATGCTAATGGTCCTACCTGTACTGTATGTCTAGTTAAATAAAAGGGTACACCCAGAAAAAACTGCAAACTTACACACTAAATAGTAGGTTAAAAGAGTTCACCATAGGAGTACACAATTTCACCATCAAGAGGAGTATACTATAAAGGTACAAGTGGTGTATACAGTAAATTCAGATACACAGATACATGCTGTAGTTCAGCAGTGCTTTTTACTTGCAACATGATGGTGTCACTAATACTTTAATTTGATTCTAACAAACAGTGGCAGTTTCCATTTGAAATCTCTTTGGGAGCATCACTCAGGCTACCAGATGAAATCAGTTCATTTTTCCAAGCTGGCACCGTTATACACTTGTGGGGGATTTGTCCTGGGATGTACCAGATGGAAATGATAACGCTGTGTCCAAAGTCACACAGGATTCTAGATTACTAAATCACATGTCAAAGTAGTCAAATAAGGTGGCTTATTTCTCTTTAGTCATCATATTTCATCATATCTGGAACGGTTGTGTGTGGTTTTGAACATAGTATAAACTTGGGTAAGCTACTAAACCCCAATAACACCAGACTCAGTGACTAAGGCATTATTCTGTTGAGGTCGGCGGCTCTCACAGTTTTCAACCGAGCGCCTCTCCCTCTCTCTCTTGCTCTCTCTCTCTCTCTCACCACACACACACACAGTCTCTCTCACCTCTCTCTCTCTGTCTCACCACACTCTCTCTCTCACCTCTCTCTCTACCTCGCTCTGTCTCACCACACACACACACACACACTCTCGCTCACCTGTCTCTATCTCTCTCTCACCACACACACACACACACACACACACACACACACACACTCTCCCCCTCTATCTCACCCCTCTCTCCATCTCTCTCTCTGTCTCACACACACTCTCTCCCTCTCTCTCTCTCTCTAATCTCACTAACCAAAAGGAAACCCGTTGGTTCTTTTTGTTGTTGTTGATTAAATAAAAGCTGCAGGGTGTTTTTTGTGTCCCCCATTAGGACAAAACTCTCAAAAAAAAATTCTATTCCTTGTGGGGCTATTTGGTTCCCACCAAGATATAAAACATGTACAGAGAGAGAGAGAGAGAGAGAGAGAGAGAACGCCTTCTGCATCTGAGCAGCAGCCAGTGGTGTGCGCGCGTGCTCCGTTGTTTGATGACACTACTGTTTTTAAGTGTGTCTCGTTTCACTGGTGGGTTTTCAGGACCCGTGAACTCAACTCACTCTCTCTCTCTCTCTCTCTCTCACACACACTCACACGCACGCGAGCGCGCGCGCACACGCACATATACAGTACAGACAAGCGCGCGCACATCCAGATCCACTTGAGCAGTGTGGAGTTGTGGGAGCAGCGCGTGGCGGAGAGAGGAGAGCGCGAGGAGGAGCTCACATTAACACGGCTCAGATTCAAGCGCTTGCTTCAGTCTTGTCTTTGCTCGTGTTTAAAGACGGCAGAGTAACGAGGAGCGGTGCAGATCAGATCAGATCAGACGCAGATCTTCTCGGTCATGGCGGGGGCGAAGGCGTTCGATCTCATGCTTGGAGTTGTGTTACTTCTGCACGCTCTTGGAAGTCTGTTCCAAATCACCCGCGGGGAATTAACCACACAGGGTATGTATACATTGGGCAGTTACTCATGTTTTTCTTTCTTTCTTTCTTTTTTTCTTTTTTTTAAACCGCAAAAAAAAAAAAATCGATTGGATTTAAACCCAAGACAGCGCTGAGGTTAATTTCTACTCTTTTTTTTATTTACCCTCCTTATTCAGATCAATGACTTTATCTTTCACCTTTTCCACGGTTTCTGGCAGGCTTGCGAATACTCGAATAATCGGAGGAGCACATCTACAGTATGAGATACAAATCTGTACAATCAGGCAGTCTATCTGCAAAGCAAAAACCCCTCGTGCTGAATTACTGCATCTACTGTGTTTACATCCGCTACAAGTCCAGCAGGATGTACACATGACAAGCAGATAATTGTTGTTGTTGTTGTTGTTGTCTTTTTTTATTTTCTTTTGTCCCTCCAAGCTGAAATTATGTTGCATGCATGGTGCATGTTGGAGGGTTAAACTTTGATTGCTACTGCATAAAGTCAGTGCCTGCATTCAGATCACAGGGCATTTTGTAATGGGATTTGCTGGTGGCGCACGGTGCATTTGTGCGCGTGCCCATCTATGTGTCTGCGCGTGTGTGTATGTGTGCATGCTAGGGACGAGCTGTTTCCGGGAGTGTTTGTGTGTGTGGTGGTTTTGCCAGATTAGTGCCAAAATACTCACAGTACAAGTACACACACAGACACACACACACACACACACACACACACACACACACACACTATAAAGGTTAAATTTTTAGATCTAGCACCCTATAAGGTTGTGTAGTTTTTGCCCCCTCTGTCAGCCAGTGTGACACTGATTGGCTAGGGGAGCATCCTCATCTTTCTCAACAACCACTTATCTACAACCTGTTCCGAGCTGCCAAGTGTGTGTGTGTGTGTGTGTGTGTGTGTTCCTCTGTTACACTCCACTAACACACCAGGTGGCTGATTTCACTCTTGTTTGGAGTCCTTCAACACCATCGTCACATCTGATGCTGCTGGAACATGGTCGATGTTTTATCACCCAGAGGATCGATTCAAACTAATTTGTTCCGAATGTTTTACGTCATTTAAAGTGTTCGGATATATTTGGACATATCTCATCTCAGGAGCGTTTAGGGTTGACCATAACTACTACTGTGCCACAGACATCTATAAAGCATGTGGGAAGAGGGAAACAGCTCCAGCATGGCAATTTTCTCTAAAGTGTAAACAGACAGGTGTGTTCACGCTCACCTGGAGCTACCTGAAACACACAATTTTGCCTTCATTTCAATAAAACCTGTGACTTGCTCTGTGTTTACACTAAATTACCATTTAGGCTGTGTTTTTTTCTTTCTCAGCGCAGCTGTCTGGTGTTGTTATTATCAGGTTTTACATGTGCATGCAGTACAATGCCACCAATCAAAAGACCTGCTTTCTTGATCTGCTCCCAAATCTTCCCTTAGGGATCAAGAATATTAGCTTACATACCTGTATATGAGGTACTTTCCTACCACGGAAGTATCTTCCACCCAACTAGGAAGAAAGCACAGTTAGTTTCATCTGAGAAAAACATGGCTGATACAGTATGTTACGGTACGTCTGTTGTTGTAAACACGTGTGCGTGCGGTTTGCGCGTTCTGTCACAGATTTATTTCGGCCTTGTTCGCGGTGCGTGCTGCTCTTAGATAAATGGTCAAGGACAGTTATGTGGTCATTGTTTATGATCTTTAGCGCTTTACCTAAAATGGTTCATCATGGGTACTTTGTACAGTTAAAGGATTCCCAAAGGGGAATCGTGAAGGGTTTCTACAGAAGGATAAACCAAACAACCATTTAGGGTGCTGGATTTAACCTGCGGGGACACGGTGGCTTAGTGTTTAGTAAGTTTGCGTCACACCTCTGGGGTTGGGCGTTCGATTCCCGTCTCTGCCCTGTGTGCACAGAGTTTGCATGTTCTCCCTGTGCTTTGGAGGTTTCCTCTGGGTACTCTGGTTTCCTCCCCCAGTCCAATGACTTGCGCTGTAGGCTGAGTGGCATCTCTAAATTGTGAATGTGTGTGTGTTCAGTTGTGCCCTGTGATGGGTCCAGGGTGTCCCCTGCCTTGTGCCATGAGTTCCCTGGGATAGACCCCAGGCTCCCTGCAACCCTGTGCAGGATGGTTGGATTTAACCTGTTAAAGTGTAGAACATATCATATTATTCAGGGGCATTTAGTTGGGTTTCAGTCACAGCCATGCTTTTGGAATACTGGCTGTCTATACTCAGTTCTTCAGACATGTGTATTAAATACAATTTGATAATGTGTGTTTAACAAACACATTTTGGCTTTTACCTAGTTATGTTTTTGTGTGTAAGTGCTGATAGTTGTACAGGAAATGTGCTTATTTTTCTATTAGCATGTCAGTAGAATAGAGCTATAATCAATAAAGCAATCAATAAACATTATGTGAGCTCTGACAAGATGCCGATGCAGTTTAACACTTCATAAGTGAACTAACATTAAATCTGTGTCTGCACTTTCCTTCTGCATGGCTCATAACTCTTTGGATTGGGTGCATCTGTTTGAGGAAGTGGGGCTGAATCAGGAAATGCTGTTTCCACATGGATGAAGGGCTCCAGAGGACTATATTGCTCTGTGTGTATTCAGAGTCGGTAGCTGCGTCCGAAATCATGTACTGTGACAGTTCGTACTGCATTCGATGCAGCACCTACTGCACGGCCGTTGAAACAGTACGTACTAATCAGTATGTGTGCGTAGTATGAATACAATCCCGGACATACTACATCCTCCCTGTTGGCACTGTCGTGTGACCTTCGATGTCATCATAAACACAAAAATCTTCAAGGGACCAACAGATTAAAGCAAAATGCACATCAGGAAAGTTAACTGAATTAGCAATTTAATGTGGGCAGTGTTAACAGGCTGAGGTAAATTCGTTGCCTTTAGCTTGGCCGGGTGAGGCATGATGGAGATCACAAAAAAATTTTCAAACGCTATGACAACTGTTTTCTTGTTTAAACCTTCAACAAATTAACGATTTATTCGGGTATTGTTAAACAAGTCCCGTTTAACCAAGGTTTAGTACTTAAAAAGAGCCTTCCGCGATTTTTTTTTTTTTTTTTGAGCTCGTCCGCACCAGTCCCGTTGCATTACGGGATTTTTGACTAGCGTAGTGTCCATACTGCAAAATCTCGCCATCCGGGTATTTCTCACCTACTGTTTCTCGCCTAATGAGAATTCGGGCATACTACCCCTCTGGCGTACAGCAGAAGAAAAGTGGGTGTATTCCTAAATGTTAAACAAGTTTGGCTAGAATCCATGCCAGTTAATAGGAAATAAAAAGGGAAGTATTAGCGAGTGTCTTAACAAATGATTGTTTTCAGCGTATAGTTGAATAGCTAGGATCAGTAGCTATTAAGTTTTAGTGAAAGTCATAATATTAACTAGCCAAATTACTAGCTAGAGGGGTGTAACCATGCATCGGGACACAAAAATGTGACGATGTGTGTCGTGG
Source organism: Cranoglanis bouderius (assembly GCA_023630585.1). Lineage (NCBI taxonomy): Eukaryota > Metazoa > Chordata > Actinopteri > Siluriformes > Cranoglanididae > Cranoglanis > Cranoglanis bouderius. The sequence continues at coordinate 10,169,073 of CM042563.1, forward strand.
AAATGTGCGATTCACATCATGGAAATCAGCATTCTATTGCAATGTTTGAACACCAGAGGTTCCAATCTGCCATCCCACAGAGTTAAAATATAGGGAGAGCATGCTGATCACATGATCAAATTCTTTCATGGAGAGCTTGTGCTATTACTGGAAATCATCCTAAACAGTTTTCTTTTTTAAAACAAGTAACTTTCCAGCGACACCAGTAGCTTCAAAGCTTTCAGTAGCTTTCAAATGACACCAATCCCACGTCACTACGATCTACGGTACCAATTAACGAGGCTGTTGAAGTCAGGCGATTACCCGACTGGAGCTCTTTTTACTGGTTAAAATGGCGCCTCGGGTGCTGCTACAGAGCTAATTATGCTTAGATCAAATGCTGAATCGTTTTCCCCAGGTCAGAGACATTGTTTATTCAATCAAATTTTGAGGAGAATTTATGAGTGTATTTATTCATATTTAAGATACGTAGACCTGTAATACATTTTGTTTACAATATTAAACCTCTGTTCATAGCCATTTTTGATTTATTTCGTTTTATACAGACAAAAATGCACATTGTATTGCATTGTTTATGATTCAGGAATAAAAAAGGAGTCCTAATTTTTCTTTATTCACATTTTGTTAAAAATATTCTGAGAATCAAAATCAAAAACCGAATCGTAACTGGAGTGCGTTACACCCCTACTAGCTAGCTTGCGAATTTACAGCACCTTTAAAGGCAGAATGGCTGAAGGTCCCATAAATCAGTGCAACGAACAAATTGAAGACAAAGCGGTGTTTCGAAAAATGGTCCATCCACAGGCCAGTGAAACTAGTTTTGTTTTTAAAAGCTAAGCAGAAAGAATTGACCTGTAAGACGTATCTGCCAGACTACTTAGTGTTATAGCACTTCTTGATTGTTAACTGTCACTATAGAATATAGTCATTATTGTGACTGCAGGGTAGGTTGAAATTACCATGCTAATTGTTTGGTGTAAGGATGGGCAGGACAAAGGTGGTGGCCTGCCAGATGTTTCTCATATGTGTATTCGTGTATATTATACATATGTGAGCAGATTGTAAATTAGCTGACCTTTATAATGTTTTCATCTTTATTTAGCTGAAGGTAGTGCCTTTAAACATGATTAAGTATATGTTTGAACACTTGGTTTCTCTGATTGAGTAAATGTAGGATATATGATTCTATGTTTTGTAAGGTCTGGGATAAGACTCTTTCTCTGGGTTTTCATTATGAATTGGTTATGGTAATAGAAGGCAACCTTGAATTAGTTCATTTTGTCCCACACAAGATGGCAAGAAGTCATCAAAGGAAGGTTGTTCCTTCAGATGGTTTTGTTACCTTTTCATTTGGGTATGGCAGCGACAGAAGGCAATTTATGAGACAGAAATTTGCATAATAAGAGCTCTTTTCTGCTCTGTCACATAATGGAATATGACAGAAATATGCACCTGTGGTTCCCCAGCTAGAGAGTCATTGAGTTCTACATTTTATGTGCATGGAGTATTATTGGACATGCTCTGAATTTGAATTTTCATACCCATATGACAAATAAAGAAGAAACTGAATTTATATTACGTGACATTGAGTTAAGTTTCATAGATTATCAAAAGGAACTGGTCAAATTGTATGTTAAAATGAATAGTGGGTGTCATGGTGGGGCAAAAGTTATCGTTGCCATCCCTATGTTCCAGAGTCCCTGGTATGATCCTGAGCTCGGGTTACAGTCTTAAGAAGTTTTGTATGTTTCTTCCCAACTTCCCAAGTCTGTGGACTGGCGTCCCATCCAGGGTGTATTCCCACCTCATGCCCAGTGTTCCTGGGAAAGGTGCCAGAACCTCTGCATCCCTGACCAGGATTACAGAAGATGAATGAATTAATGATTAATAGTGAAAGAAATAACCATTTTATCACTTCAAAAGTTTACATCTCCATGTGTCAAAGTGATATAAATATTCTCTACTAATTTGTAAACCCTTTGCATTTGTAACTCTCTCCAACATTTCATATCATTGGGCAGCTTTTGGTTCATCATGTCACTTGTAAGAATCGCTCTTGAATTCTTCAGTATTTAATTTTACTGTCATTTGCTGCCTCCTTCAAATCAGGACATTTGATTTTTTCAGATGTTCGCCTCGCACCTCCAGGGTCGGGGGTTTGACTCCCGCCTCTGCCCAGTGTGCGCAGAGTTTGCATGTTCGCTCCGTTCTTTGGGGGTTTCCTCCAGGTACTCCGGTTTCCTCCCCCAGTCCAAAGACATGCATTGTAGGCTGATTGGCATCTCTAAATTGTCCGTAGTGTGTGAATGTGTGTGTGATTGTGCCCTGCGATGGGTTGGCATCCCGTCCAGGGTTTCCCCCCGCCTTGTGCCCCGAGTCCCCCTGGGATAGGCTCCAGGCTTCCTGTGACCCTGTGTAGGATAAGCGGTAAAGAAAATGGATGGATGCATGGGTTCTTTTTCGACTGTTTTTTTTTCTGCTGTTTTTGGATTGTTGACTTGTTGCATGGGGGCACGGTGGCTTAGTGTTTAGCACGTTTTCTGGCACCTCCAGGGTTGGGGGTTCAATTCCCACTTCCACTCTGTGGAGCTTGCATGTTTTCCGCGTGCTCTGGGGGTGTTCTCTGGGTACTCCAGTTTCCTCCCCAAGACATGCACTGTAGGCTTATTGGCATCTATAAATTGTCCGTAGTGTGTGCGATTGTGCCCTTCGATGGGTTGGCACCTTGTCCTTTGTGTCCCCCGCTTTGTGCCCCAAGTCCCCTGGGATAGGCTCCAGGCTCCCCGCGACCCTGTGTAGGATAAGTGGTACAGAAAATGGATGGATGAACTTCTTGCATGATACACCCACATTTCAATTGAAATTTCTCTCCCAGAGTGTTATGAAATGCTACAAATGAAGAAGAAGCCTTTATTTGTCACATATATATTTTTTCACATATCCCAGCTTGTTAGGAAGTTGGACTCAGAGTGCAGGATCAGCCATGATACAGTAGCATAGAAGGTTAAGAGCCTTGTTAACGGGCCAACAGTGGCAGCTTGGTGGTGCTTGAACCACTGACCTTCTGATCACTAATTGTTGAGCCACTGTGCCTGTGTATGAATAATTGTGGTTAAAGTACAAGTGATTTATGGAGATCCTCGACTTCTGTTTTGTCTCATGCAAACAATAATTTCAGCTGGCCTTATTTGATAATGCGCATACATTTTCATAGACATTCTCTAACCTGGTGTTGTTTGTACATCCTTACAAATGACTGTTGCTCATTCCTGATGTGTAAACATTGCCAACAACATGAACTAATGCTATCGTGTTGTAAATACTGTAGGTGATCAGTACATTATTGGGAAAGTTAAGACTTTATATATCCTCGGTGTGAATGCCTGTGGAGCAATATGAAGATGGTTATAAATCCTATACAGTAGTTGTCTTTGGAGGATGTGATTTCTTGCTCCAGTACAGATGAAATACATTACCAAGTCCTCAGCATTTACTGAAATACCCCACCTCTTTCATTATGGCAGTGTTTTGGACATTTTACTAAGTGCTGCTCCCTGCTGGATTTATGGCGCTCCACTTGAAATGAGCTATCAACACCTACCCTCGTATTAATGCTATCTACATTTTTACCTGTGCTCTAGCCTTGACCATCACTCATATCGACAGCCCATGAGTCAGGCATTTTCTCCTTTAGCCACACTTCGTCTGAGTTATGACGTTGTGCTTCTCTTGTTCGTCAGGGTTTCTGTCTCGGTGCGCATGGCCCAGATAGAGCAGTATTTATAGAGTACTAGCTCGCTGTTACTGCTGTGTAGCCCTATCCACTGAAGAGTTTTAATAGGGTCATGATAAAGTTTGCAGAGTTAGGACTTGGTCAAGGATTCCCACATGTGGAACTTCTTCCCTGTACAGATACAGACTCTTACCCATACACACACACACACACACACACACACACACACATATGTCTAGAGATATGTCATATATTTGTACCCTGTGTAACAGATAAAGCAAAGGACCATCCCTGTAAAAATATCCTGGCTTTTCCCTCCTCTGTTATGTCAGACAAAGGTTATCAGAGTCATACTGGCTGTGTTTGTGTGTGTGTGTGTGTGTGTGTGTGTGTGTGTGTGTGTGTGTGTGTGTGTGTGTGTGTGTGTGTGTGTGTAAAGCAAAAGCATGACTTACAGTACTGTGCAAAAGGTTTTTTTTGTCTTCTTTGTTTCATTTACTACTGTTTACTGCTCTTTATGGGTTTTTTTTTATATATATATATATATGTAGAAACATTTAATTTCATTATTTTGAAGGCATCTTTGCTCTACAGCATTTCTCTGCATGTGCCTAAATCTTTTGCACAGTACTGTAGATATGAGTCATCTCAAACCATGAGACGTTCGTTCTTTGGTATGGGATGCACGCACACTGAGTGGGTCATTGGGTTGACAGCAATGGCTGTGATACACAGCCTGGTTCTAGGGGCGAATTTCCCATTCATCATAATTCCAGTGGTCTCACACACACACACACACACACACACACACACACACACACACACACACACACACACACACACACATATACATACAAGCACATGCATGCACAGTTAAACACTGCAGTAGAGGCAGCCACTGGATCTTCCATTGACCTTCATGTCTCTGAAAACTGACTGTAAACATGAAGTTTATGCTCTAAACTAAGCTTTAGAGAGAGACAGAGAGAGAGAGAGACAGAGAGAGAGAGAGAGAGAGAGTACCAGAAACAAATGGAAGAGCAAAACAAGATTAGGGACTGAATTGTGGACGGAAGCACAAGAGTGTTTTTGCTGTTTTCAGGGAATGTTGTCTTTGTGACCCTTTTCTCCTTGTTCTCTGTGGGTGGAAGAAAAGAATGCGTCAGGCTTTATCTGCTCTTAAATGACTTCCTGGGAGCATTTATGAGTAGAGCAATGAAGAAAATAAGTGTGCGGGGGGTTGGGGGGTCGCAGCAGGTATGTCATCACATCACATCAACTTCAGTCTTTCTGACTGATCAACCACACTCTAAATGGGCTATAATTGTTAAACATCTTACAGGAAAAGTGTATTATTTCTCAACACTGGGACCTTAGCTGACTACACATGGGGTCAAAGCTCAAAGCGGGGTTTCCATAACAACAGGAACAATGCATGGCACAGTGAAAGGAGGAAGGATGAGAGAGAGAGAGAGAGAGAGAGAGAGAGAGAGAGAGAGAGAGTTACTTCATGAAAGTCGGCACAGATGCTGTCTCAGAGCTCCTTTGTGATTCACATGCTTCAAATCCTTTTTCTGTCTCCGGCAGTGCTTTTGTTCAATTTCTCTCTTTCTCTCATTGTCTTTACCTCTCCTTCACAGCAGAGGTTGGAATAATGCAGCCCGGTATGAGGTCTTTGACCAAATACTTGAGTTCATTATGTTTCTGCAGCTGGTAATTACACCGCAATTAAGAGTTTAGTGTGCTTATTACTCTCATAAAAATATTCAGTGCATTGTTTTTGTCTGTTCTAGCACGCAGAATACAAAAGAACCATTTGCCATAGACATGGTGATAACAGTGTAGCATCAAGATCAACACATGCTGGACACAAAATATTGTGTAACTCAGTGTACTCAAGGCAGTGTTTTCAAGCCAGCACGTATTATTTGCTGGTTAATAAAGGCATATTGCCTTATTATCCACTTATAATTCTTATTATAGCGATCTCTATCTGCTGGAACACACTTGATCTCCTGCAAGACACTAAAGTCAAGTGGGTTTTTATTGTCATTCCTCTGTAAACATTTAAATGAAATTGTGTTTCTTCAGGACTGCGGTGATACAGCAGCACGTTATACAGGACTATAAAAAGTGCAAATGCACATCAAATGTGAGACAAGTGCAAAATATTCAATAAATGCAGTACTCAGGACAATAAATACACAGGATAGTGCACACAAACTAGACAGGAACACAGAACTGTACTTGATGGAAGAAACCAGTGTAAACAATTGCCTGTAAACTGTAGACTACGCAGTTGAGTAGGAAAAAAAAAGATCGAGAAAAGTGTAGCAGCAGGATCCGGAGTGTGTTTTGGACCTTTCACATCATACAATTAGTAAATGTGAACATACAGTGTACGCGCTCATCAGATCACTGGTGATCAGTTACATGTCAGGGGCCGTATTCACAAAGAATCTTATCTTACCACTTAGAGTTCAACTAAGTAGCACTAAAAGTTCCTAAGTTTCTTCTGAAAACCTATTCACGAAACCACAGAAAGAACTTCTACTACTAATATTCTATTACTAATAACCAATGGCAATTCATGAATGAATATTGACAGTGATTGGCTGATGTGGTAGTAGTCTGCATGGTAAAGTGCATGGTACAGTCCCTCCAGGATTTCGCCTTTTTGCGATCACAGAAATTAACTCAAAATCAAGCAAACTCTGCAATATTCAGAGGAGCTTGCAATTTTTCAAAATTACTGCATATTTTCCACAGATTTGTGCCAAGACGCGTCATGGGACGGTATGACAACGCGCATTCAGCCAAAGCCCTCTTCGATTCATGTGCGTAAAACATGAGTACAGCTAAAAGGTCTCATTTACAGTGCTGTGAAAAAGTATTTGCGGAAATCCTGATTTCTTCTGTTTTTGTGTACATCTCATACTAAATTATTTCAGAAATTAAAACAAAATCTGAGATTAAACAAAGGTAACCTGATACAACCAAATACAGTTTTTAAATGATAGTTTTTTATTGAAGCAAAAAAGTTATCCAATACCAACTGGGCCTGTGTGGAAATGTACAGTATTTGCCTGAAAGTGGAGCTGTTTGGAAGACAGGGGTCCCATTACATCTGGTGTAAACCAAACACAGAATTCCACAAAAGGAACATCATACCTACGGT